>JAIGNY010003987.1:445000-544486 GCA_020152595.1 Chiridota heheva | reverse complement strand
TAAATAACCCAAATTGACTGTGATTTTTTCCAGTCTCTTTCTTTTCAGTCGTCCTTGCCCGCTTCAGCCTCACACTTTCAGTTACTTCATCTTTTGGTTTTCTGTAGTCTGGGTGATATTATATCTAGCCTTTCCTTTGTAGTGTGGTGGTGCTTGCAAAGCGGTTGTTCAAGTTCATTTTTCTTAAACCAATGCATAAGTTCTATATTTGCTTGACTGCATACAATAGGATTATTGCCAAGTTGTAATTGTTTCACATGTGAGTTACAGCCTCGTATGGATTCTATGTAGTTATGGTTTAAATATATGGCTACTAGTATAGTATCAAACTTAAACAAATCACAGGAAAAGTAAGTTATGTTATTATTCGAAATATCAATATCCTTTAGCTTTACTAAGGTTGTAAAAGCTGTGTCATTTATAGAGTTGATACAATTGTTGGACAAGTTCAGATGTTTCCAAGTCTTCCAGTTCTGGAAACATATGACGTATTTCACGAAATGCATTCAAACTGAGGTCCAGAGAGAGTAATCCCATTCTGCCAAATGTGGTTGGTGAGATATGCACAAGCCTATTCTGTTGCAGATTTATTTTTCTTCATCATTGGAAGGTTCCGAAATGGTTCATTTTGGTAAGAAAAGAAATTTGATTTATTGAAAGATCAATTTCCCAAAGTTGAGTCAGATTGAAGAAAACTCCAAATAGAATGCTGGATATGCTGTTATCAGAAAGAAGAATACTTTCAAGCGTTGATTGGCATGGTTGAAACGTGTGGAGCAAGAGTGGCAATATTATTATGTTGGATAGATAAGTACTCGTTGGTCATACGCTTTGAGAGTATCAGGATTCAAACTCGATCAAATTGAAGTCCAGAATTAGAATTGTTGTGATACCTACACTATTTGGAACAGTTTCTAGACTTGCGTTAATGCATCAAAAGTTTGTCCATTCCTAGAACACTTGTTTGGTGCATGAGTTAGGGAGGAGTTGGTTAGACAATTACTGTCATTGCCATTATGCTTCGAATGTTATCCTCATGTCAGCCATGACTCGACCCTAGGTAAAAAAGAAAAGAAGATCCTTGTTTTGTGACCACTTATCTGACGCAAAAGTTTAATCCGCTTTTCAAAAACATGTTTAAGCCAAACGTATACATTGCATTAAAGTCAAACAAAATATGTGTTTCAATATTCACAAATACATTACTGAATCCACATACTGATTTTTACAAAGACGACAAGTACAAAGGCAGAAAATTTAAGGATTAGTTCAATGGTCAAGCAAGTTTATCTTACAACCCATATTCATAAGCTTCAGAAGGGAAAGAAAAACAAAATCCATTTTTGGAGACTTAACTGGAGCCCCACTCCCCTCCCCTTGGAAGGATCTTGAATGTCTTTTACACAGTAATTTGCTAAAGCTCCACTGGAACACTATATTCAAACTAACATTACTGTTGAGGATATAACTCACCAATTCTGTAAGAAAAGTTTCCACAAGGATAATAATATAGACTTGTGGTCCAAGCAGATCATATAACACAATGTACCTTCACATTGTCCAGTTCGGGTGAACCCCTGAAAAGAGTCTTTCATGCTAATCCCTGCTTCCACGGTTTGACCATCGCGCAGTTCAGCAACCAGTCGACAGTTCAAACATACGAATCGCACACACATCTCAGCTGCTTACTAACTTCAATTTGGTCTATTTCAGGTATGCATTATGCGATCACCTACTGACTGACAGATCGTAAAGGAATAAACAGTGCAATTTGAGATTAACTAAACTAACTGCTTAAGTTTTATTCATGATTTGATTAGGCCCTAACGCCTGAACGCTTACTCGCCAGTACAGACAATGGGTGAAAAAGAATAAAACGAATGACAATATATATTACACACAAGCCTGCAATGCAAACAGTCCAACGCATACACTCTACGCACATGATGGCTGTAACTTAGCATTAGTTACGGCAATAGGCCTACGTTAGAATACGCTCACTGTTCAGACAGAACATCACATACGAAAGTCACAAAGGAACTGATAATTCACTGCATTAAAATGATTTAATTGAACGCTGCTCTCCAAGAGGCTACGTAAATAACAACACAACTTACGCCAAGAACAAATTTAATGTAAGAATGCATATAAAATAACCCTTTTAATTTGTAATTTATTGAACACTGACAATCGTGAGTCAAAGAAGAAAAGTCAATGCTTAGTCAACACAACGCAGATGTTAGCACAGTACAGATTATTCGCAACAAACCTAAGCATTTCAAACATGGGTCGTACATATATTGGCTCTTTTTTCAAATTCGACTGGTGAACATATCAAAAGGTACTGGATAAAAGTTAGCTAACATGTTTCCCCATAATTCCATGTACCTCTCACACTTCAGCAAACGCCGTCGAGTTCACAAAATGAATTTACTTGGTCACTCTGTACAAAGTGTATGGGGGAAGGAAATTGCATGATGGGTAATGGCTGCTTCCATGGCCTAAAAAAACCCTCCTTCGAAGGGTTTTACCGAGGGCTAAAAGGAGGGGTTCACCCGAACTGTTGTCACAGTCCTCGCATGCATATATGCATATAATATTATCACAGTCCTTGCATGCATATATGCATATAATGAAAGTTGGAAACTATATGCTTGTAACTTAAACTGTTTATATTAGCAGTAAGCTTCTATACACGCCAAACTCTTGTTCTTTGACAATATTTCCAAACTAAATTCCACCAATTGGCTTCCAAGTTTTGTGGTAGACTGACAGACAGTGTATGTCTCTTATTTGTACATGGATTATTCCCCCAAATATAGTCAATTTAATTTTTGCATTGACTGAAAGTTTCCACTGACAAGAAATTCAACTGTGTGTATTAAGCTTTATAACTCGCACAAAGGATATTCATTAGTGATGTCATTTTGATATTGCACAATTGTCTTTATATTCCAGAACGTTCCCTTGTTGTCTTAATGCGGTGTAAGTGGAAGATTCTGGATAAGCACGCAATTTAACAGGGTTCCCTTTGTGAACTTTTAACCTTTTTTGTTTGCATAACATAAAATGAGGAAGTTGATATTAAAGGAGCAAACATAATAACAACTTGTGTTTTCAAAATGGATTTCTATTGTCAAAATGGACAGGAATAAAGTTTCAGATTACCATTATACTTTTTCGGTATGTAAAAACTCTGTACCAGAATAGCTAACAAAATTCTCGTTTGCTATTTCTGGTACATACAAAAAAGGAGTAAAATGGTAATGTGAAGGCTTTATTCCAGTCCATTTTGACAATAGAAATACATTTTGAAAATAGAAGCTGTTTAATAGAATATACACAAAAATTTGTTCAGAAGCCTCTTATGTTTTGCATGAATGCTGAAAGTATTTAACAGTAATTAGATACTTAAAGAATTGCAAGTAGAAAATCAGAAGCGTAAATCATGATAAATAAGTAACAAAGCTGAATGTAAAAAAATTAGATATTTCAGGTAACATATGACATCTTCAGACTAATTAAAATTGAATAAAAAGTAAAATAAATAATAATAATGAAAATAGGTAAACATGAGAAAAATGAAAGGATTTTTTTTTTTTTTTACCATTTTATGAATCATATCCTTTATTTGGAACAAAAATCATATGGATACCTGCATGGAGTCTTGGTTCTAACACCAATGATTCATGATCTCCTTGTAAATAAATTGATTGGTTTTGTAAATTATTGTGTTACTGAGTAAATAACTATTAAACTGTATACTCCTACAACTGATGAAAGTATTTCACATTTTTTTCTGTTTTTAGAAAGCGAGTCACCATGGGGTTAAAGGTTTCTCATACAGGGAAAATTTTGAATGAATAGAAATGCAGTGTTTTAAGAATAATTGGGGGTAACACTAAAATGAATGACACGATTGACAATATACATTACACACACAAATAGTCGAAGAATCAGAGGGACAGTTCATTCGTTTTGCAAAGAGAATGACAACTGAGCTACACTACAAGAAAACGAAATAGGGTTACATCAAAGTTAGGGTTGGGTTAAGTTGTCATTAGTAGGACCCTTGCTGTCTTTCGGTTTAGTGATTTAATTTCATTTTTTTGTGTGCATAAATAAGGTTTTGTCATTTGCACTGTACAAGTAAGTTGTCATTCATTTGAGCAGGACCCACAATGGGGTTATTTATGGCTGCTTTGGCATGAGGGATGGGGGCAGTCACTTGTCTGAATTCTGAATATACGGAATAACTTTTGAAGTATTGGGTTATTATTTAATTACATTTTATCTATGCAGTGTTAACTTACTGTACTTTAAAGTTAAAGACCAGTTATCATGTGTTAACTTGGAGATAAATATGCAATGCGATCAAAAGTTTCTGATTGGTCAAAATATTCATACATATACTGATAAGCCAATGAAAGTGAATGTACATTATACATCAGATTCTCTGGTGATCAGGACTGGAAAAATACAAAAATAGTCACTCGCCAAGCTTGGCGAAGCTTAATTAAGTGTGGTGATCAAGTACCACAGCATATTATAATATTTAAATGGATGCTTATTATTGTTGTTGTTGTTATTATTATTGTTGTTATTATTATTATTATCGTTGTTGTTGCTGCTGTTGCTGTTGGTGGTGGTGGTAGGGGGTTGGGATGGTATTGTTCTTGTTGTGGTTGTTAATATAATTACTATTACTATTATATTATTGTTTGCCTATGGCAAGCAGGCAAGTGGTTTTTCCAACCCTGCTGGTGATGTGTTAAGCAATTTTCTGGGGACGAGATTCCCAAGAGGAAGCTTTTTGTCTGTTTCTCTGATCTTGTGCTCTTGTTTTAGGATCTGTTTGCTTCATTCCGTAACTCCAGAATGTTCATTTGCAACAAGCACATGGTTTTCCTAGAGTTGATTACACATCTGTTTAAAGCACTGACAGATCCAGGATTTTTAAAAAAGGGGGATAACCATACATTAACAATCTTAAATTTTGAAGGTCATCTGGTCGCCAAAAATCCGCCACTGCCTAGATTTCTTCAACGAGCATGCATTTTCTTCATTTTGATGGGCCCCCTGGCGGAGACGATCTCTCTACCCTTGTTGGCAGTATTGCATCTATTAAAAACAACGTTTCATTTCCCCAATAATCATAGAAAATTCAGTAATGTGAAACTTCTTGCCTATAAAAGGGATCATGGAGACTTATTTTCAGACTTCTTTTAATTTGATATTATTGGTATAATTGGAAACCTGTATTTCTTTTCATTTTTTTTTTTGCAGACCATCAAGGTGTTGGGCCTGCTGGGTGCCCTTGACCCATACAAGCACAAGGTGAACCAGGGTGTGATTGACCAGAATACGGACAGTGGCGTCACTGTAGGTCTCTCTGACACCAAAACCTCTCAAGAAGGTAAAACGTGTATTGGTACATCTATCAGAACAGATCTGGGAGGGGGAGGGTAGGACTTGAAAATGATGGTAATTTTTGTGCTGCCATAACTTAAAACCTGAAAAAGTATTTCAAAGTTCAAAAACTAATCAGCTTAGATTTAATTCTCTTGTAAGCTATATAGATTTGTCGCTTTTTTTATTCACAGACCTTATCATTGTTACTGAAAATTGACAAAAGATTTTCGTAAATTGAAAGAAAAAAAAAACGCTTTCAAAATCCTTTCTTACGACTCGGCTAGATCAGGTTGTATTAATCTTCTAACATGCTGGAACTATAGCCTGGCATTAAGAATTTTTGGTCCTTAGACCCCTCCAACCCGACACCCTTAATTTTCTCAAAATCAGGGGTAATCCATACCATTCAACCCGAGAGACTTCACAATTCATTTGACAAGCAACCAGCTATTGTTACACCATACACAACACAGGGGTAATCTACACCTTCTTAACTGACAGCATCTTCACAGTATATTCACAGCTCACTTGTTAGCAACCAGCTACTGTTACACTGTACACATTAGGCCATTTATCTTGGGCTCAAGCCACATAACTGATGTTCAGTGATGCGAATCAGATTAATCCTTGGCTGAACCTAAGCATAAATATACATTATATGCTTGGGAGGACTGTGTGCAAAACCCATGAATGATTGATGGACCATTCCTCATAAGGATGGTTATTTCATTATGGATTTTACATAAAGGGGGGTGCGCTTTGTGCAGTTGGGTACCTCAAATTTTCAAGTAATGTGGAACAGATTTTGGTACTTAGGCAGTCTGTGGGGTGTGAATGCACCCTTTGAACCCCCAGCATACTGGCCTGTACCCAAAGATTTTCAGTCACAATTCTCAAACTGTTATGGAATAACCTGATTATTAGTACTGTATGTTTATTTTTCTAAAAATTCATCATATGGTTGTAGATCAAAAGTATGTAATTCTTATTTCAAGGTTCAGGATTCAATTTTAAACTATTTCCTTCATATTAAATACTTCATGTTTCTTTTTCCTCTCAGCAAGTGAAATGTTGGTCAACCTTGGTAGTTCCAGTTTAGATGACTTCTATCCAGCTGTTGCCATAGCAACCCTGATGCGCATAATGAGGGATTCATCGCTTGCTAGTCACCATACCGGGGTGGTTCAAGCCATCACCTTCATCTTTAAGAGTCTTGGTGTCAAATGCGTTCAGTTCTTGCCGCAAATAATGCCGACATACATCAATGTCATCAGGACATGTGACGCTCAGATCAGAGAGGTAGGGTGTTCCATCAATTTTCTTCAGGGTCAGCGGAGGCAGGATGGCTTGGGACATGCAAACTTATCTTGCCTGTGGCATTTGGGAAGGCCACAACTAGGCTTGTACCTTCAAGAGCATGGACATCAAAGAGACCTTGTTAATTGGGAATAAAAAAAAACTAGAAATTTGTTACTAGATTTCAATAAACCCTTGGCCTGAATCATAAGTATTTATTATTGATAAATTTCCCTATATTCATGGTCAAATGGTTGCAAATTTTTTAACTAGCTAACCAGGAATTAATTTAATAAAGTCTCAAGATTACTTATGATGAATAATAGAATGTCTCTATTGAAATGATGTTTGGTATGAAAACTTCACAGGCATAGACAATGTTGTTTTTGTTAGGTATACTTACCCTTCCTTGTTGTACACAGAACTTATTTTTAGAGGGGGAGGGAAGGGGACCTGGGAATAAAATGGACAATTTAATTTATAGAAGGTCGGCAACAATTGTGAAATGCAGCATAAGAATGTTGCAGTCATTTCCTCTGTCCAAATCAATCTTAACAACAAGAGTTAAAGTCTTTTTAGATTAGTTGGCTGTATGAACCAAAATTTCATGCTTAGTTAAATAGATTATTTTTTCATCAACAGTTTCTGTTCCAGCAGCTTGGGATCATTATTTCCATCGTGAAGCAGCACATCAGGAACTTTCTGGATGACATCTTTGATTTGATACGGGTAAGTTCCATCTTCTTTGATTAAGACCCAAGTTGGGGGTGAAATGTAAATTGCTCATGTATCTTTCAAAATGTTGAGGGCACTGGGGTCAGACTTAAAATTTTGGCCTTAGTTTTAGGGGTAATAAGTAATGATGTCATGGCATATTGATATCTCTCTTCCCACTACATAAAATATGCCTCTCGTGACATATTGCGATACAAAACTAATACTTAACAAGAAATTTTTGCCCAACTAGGCTAGGCTTCTTCGTATGTAACAATTCTAAAGTTATGCTACCAAATCTAAAAGTCAAGTTTAGGCCATTAAAAACGTGCAAAATAATCATGAAACATAAAAACAACTAATTAAAATTGTGCTCTGTTACCACACACTGGCATGCACCGATGTAAGTTGGCAAAAAGAATGAAAATTTGGTCCAGAATGTGTCACTCAGGCTTTTACTTCGATGTTTCATGGTCACGTTGGCTGAATTACCAAACAAATGCGTGATGAACGTAGTAGCCATGCAATCATGTCATCTGCTAGGTCTGCAAATCATTTTTTCTTGCATTCATCATATCATGGAGTAACTTGTAACTCCATGATCATATAACTTTAGTGATATTAACAATTTGTGTCGTGAGACAGTTTTCTTGAAAAGTATCGAGATATACAATATATCACGATATTTTTCTCCGTAATAATAGATACGTAATAGAGCCATGTCGTGAAGAACAAAGACTTCAGTTGATAATTTTTATCTTAATTCCACTCTCAGTTAACCCTTACTCTCCTAAGGTTCCAAAAATAGAATAAGTTATTTTTGGAAAGAGGATTTTTTCAGCACTTTCTGTTCCATTTGTACCAAAACAAGTTCGACTTTTATGAAAGCTAACATGTTGAACTTTCCAAAAATGTGCATATTTCTGAACTCAAATATGCAAATTAGGTCATTGAATTAGCATATTAGGTCTCCAAACATTCTATCTTTATGACACGCTTGTGCCTTGTGGCTAAATAGCAAAACAATATGGATAGAATTTCTGAATCTCCTTGAAAGACCTTTTATTTGATACTATTTATGGATTTTTAGGAATCAGAAAATTTGGTACATTTTGACCTAAAAATTACCCCGATTCTGTGAATAATCTATCTAATAGTGTATGGCACTAAATTTTCCAAAAAAAAATGCATTTTTCCCTTCTATGATGTCCAAAACTAATAGAATGCAGAAAAACAAGATGTTTACATCATCATTTGCAAAAAATAAAATAAGAAATTATGCAAATGATATGCAAATTAGGTCATTTACCTCATTTATTATGCACAAAACTATTTTTGTTTATTTCTGACCCAATTTCAGCCATTACAAGCTTCACAGCTACTTTTATGTTGATAGACTATGCTGATTATCTATTAGACACTTACTTCTGTTCATTCCACATGGAATTCATAAGAAATGTTTGCCGAAAAGGTCCAAATTTGTGAAGTCTTCTGCTATACCTTGTTGCTGCAAATAAAATAAAGAAAATGAAAAAGATTGCAACTATATTCATTCGACTTACTTTAGTTTGGTCTTCCCAAAACCAGTTACCGAAGACCTCGTGTCGATCCTGGTCACTTAAATTGCAACTATATTCATTCAACTTACTTTAGTTTGGTGCTCCCATAACCAGTTACCGAAGACCTCGTGTCGATCCCGGTCACTCTCCACCAGTACTTCTTACAGATGATAGTCTTTATCGGCTGCAGGGATGACCTTCGACCATTGTATCTCCTGCAGCCGAGCGTTCCGCTCTTCCTCCCTGGTTTTGAAGGCAGCTTTTTCCGCTGCAGTCGGATTTTCTTTGAGTGGTGATGGTGGCGAGACTGCAGCGGAAGGCCTGGAAGAGGGGCATGGGCTCATCTCCAACGGTCTGTCCCTCTTCCTCTTGGGTTGGGGAGAAGCGGTGGCTCGTCCTCTTCAAGCATACGCATAACATGTTATCGCATAACAATGTTATTGTGGTTTCTAAGCTGCCCCACAATTTTGTGGTAACCGTGGGACAGACTTTTACAGCCGGGAAGCCCGGGGGTACATACAGGGGTCCAAAGTGTTTGTTTTATCGATCTAGTAATCACCACAACAGTGGCATAGCCAGGGGGAGGGAAAAAGGATCATGGTCTCGAAAAATGGGGCATCAAAATAATGTACCGGTACTAGGCCTATATACAAGCATTTTCCTCTAAATGGGCCTGGGGCACACCAACATGTGTATTTTGCCCTAACATGGGACCCCTACTCCACTTTCCCCCATAAAATTGTGATTTCGGCCCCTGAAATAATGGAACTTGGATTTTGTAAAATTGGGAATACACATATTTCAGTAGGCCTAAATTTACAATTTTGCCATTGGGAAAGACATATATTTCAGTCCATTTAGAAATGTTATTATTGGGGTTCAGCTTTCATTTGTTTCATCCGGGCTATTATAGAAAGGACCTAAATCCTTTTTTTTATATGTGATTTTAGTGTCCCTTCTACTTGTTTATCGTAACAAGCAAAAAATCCCCGCTAATTTATCATTATAATTCTATAAGCCTTATTTTATTACTACACATTTACAATGTAGTACTTTCGCTATTTTTGGAAGAAAACACTCACCAACTCCGGAATTTGGAACAGATCGCTATCCATCTCAGCAGGCTCTATATTCTCCTCTTCTTCAATCTGGTCGAGTTCTGGTACATCTTCTTCATCAGAAGTACCTTCTGACCCCTCTGAATCATCATTATTCTGAAGAAAACATAGGAGTCGGAAGGCACGTTCGATGTTGTATCTCACCATTTTGTTATGTCGAATTGTGCGAAGAAAAAAAGAAAGAAAAAAAGACGCAAATTGACGCCATCATCAGAGACCTTTTAGGCATCTGTTATTGTAATAATTCGTCTGAACGATCTATTTCTCCTCTACCCGTAGAGATTTAAAAATTCAATACAATATTTGGGCGTTTTTTATAATTTTTTGATCAAAAAGGTCAAAATGGCCCAAAATCACAAATTTTGGCATATTTTCTCCAAAAAACCACAAACATTGACCAAGTACAAGTAAAAATCGTGTAGCAACCAACAATTCAAACTATCTTTAAACTTTACCTGATAAAAAAAAAAAAAAAAAAAAAATTCACGTATGACATTCGTCTTTAAAAAAAAAAAAAAAAAAACGTTTTTTTAAAAATGCACTTTTTGTAACGATTTTACTCAAAAAATTTGAATGAACTGATTTGCAGCTCTATAGGATTTTGGGAAGGTACTCAAAATTTTTTTTGGAAAAGAGATCGTAACTGTCACGGTCATTGTGACGTTGGGTGAGTAAGGGTTAAGCTAAAACAAAACACACTAGTACTAATGCACCTGGGCATCCAATAGATTATACATACAAGTTTATACAACAGAAATTAAACAAGCAGACAAGTATGCACTGTCCTGTTTACATCATGCGTATAAAATCCATGAAGATACAGGCTTAATTAAACGCTGACAGGATGGACGCATGGGAGATTACGCTGTCAATTGGCGTTAATGGCTTGAAGTCATTAGAGCAAGGAATTATAACATCAATGGCAAGATTAATAGTAGTTTGTGGTAAATTGTATTTAAACCTCACATTAATGTCAAGGAGAGAGGGAGAGAGAGGCGCTTAGATGATAAGTGGTGATGAGTGATTGGAAAGATGTAAATTAAACTATGAGAGTAGTTTAATATAAATTGAGAGTGTACTCAAAATCTAATAATAAAATGTAATGAATCTCTCATTTTTGACTTTGTGAGCAGTGATTGAATCAGTTGAAATTCTTTTCAAAGGTTCTCAAATAATCATTGTGTTTAACTTCTGCACACATTAGGCCTTGATACAGTACAAATGATAGTGACAAAATCATTGGGTTTAACGTTAAACTTACAGCTTGATATTCTAGCTGATATAGCATCCTAGGCCTAGGAGACTGTGGTCCTGTGGCTAATACTGAATCAACATAAGACTCTTGGCGAAAGGACCTTTGCTTATCAAAGGTCCTTGGTTGTGGAATTCACTCCAAACTGAACTCAAATGTATTGATAATGTATCCCTGACCTCCTTTAAAACTAAGCTTAAAACTTTTTTTTGTTTAAAAAGACATTAATCTAATGTGCAGCTTGATCCATTGTATTTCTATTTATGTTGTCATTTCTGTATTCTTATTTTTGTTTTTGTATCTAATTTCCTTGTATGTAAAGCGCTTTTGAATGTTTTTACAAAATTAGCGCTATATAAATGTATTATTATTATTATTAACTTATGCCAAAGAGCTTCTACACATGGAGATCTAACGGTCGTAAAACGTTTGAAGCAATGTGTGTAGCCGCCGTCGTAAAACTCCCTGAATCACTTATCGGAGGTCATAAAAACCCCTCATTATATTACTTCACACCATGCGCTTTGACACCGCTCTCGTGGAGCTGGCCCGATTACGTAATAGGTGTACCAACTTGTGTGTAACGCATTGTATATACACAGTATATATATACTGAGTTTGTCCAGCTGTTGTAAACTCTGCACTGTTAGATAGATCTACATTTCTTGGCAGTTTGAGGTTCTAAAGTGAACAATATTCAGGCTTACCAAAAAGAAAAGAAGCTTTTGTCTTCTGACTTACCATATCACATGTACCCAGGCAAATGTCTTTTACCAATTTTCAACAAAATATTTAAAAAATCAGTACATTTTGGGGATAATTTGCCTCCTGTCCCCACACTTTTTTGATGAGAGGCCTAACCCCCACCCCCTGCCTCCCTCCCTTTCTTTCACACACACTTTCCAAATGAGAATTACGGCCCTAGTTGGGTACTCGCCAAACAGTATTTAGGCCTATAACATTACTCGCTGTGAGTACTCACTCTGACATTGACAAATTCCGAGCCAGATTTGTTCACGGGGGTGGTGGGGAATGAAGCAAGAGCAAAGGGTTTTTGTCAAACACAAGTGAGGACCAGGTACTCACCCTGTGATATTTACCTACTACAATGTGTCACCCTATGTGACATTTACCCACTACGAGGAGTACCCACTCTTGATCAAATCCGAATCAGACTTGTTCACGACGGGGGTCGGGAATGAAGTGCACTGGGCTTTTATCAAACACTAGAGGCCAGGTACCCACTCTGTGTGACATTTACCCACTACAAGGAGTACCCACCCTATGTGACATTTGCCCACTACAATAAGTACTCGCCATACTGTATGTGATATTTACCCACTGCAGCGAGTACCAACTCTGACATTGACCAACTCCGACTTGTTCATTGAGGTGAGGAATGAAGCATTTGATGAACTCTAGAGAGGACCAGGCCAATGGGCGGGATACCTTAGTCCCCCTGAAATTCAGTCTATAGGGGTCCCAGGCCCCTGAAAGCTCTATTTGTTTGGTGGTCTTGGGAAAGTGACTGTATGGAATTCAGGATTCTGTGAAATTTTGCCCTAAAGGCCTTACCTCATAGCCCTTAAGGACAACAGTATATACCAGCTAGGTTTAAATTTAAAAGTCATCATTAATCCCCACCCCCTACCAACACCAAAAAGGACAATAGAAAGCAAATCCAGTAGTCAAAACAAGATTTATTGAAATAGATCAAGTTCTGCAAAAAATATGAAGAATACTCAAGTATTAAGATTGATCTCCATAAATGCAAAATAAACGATTATGAATTTTGCAGCACTTCTTACCTGGACAAATAGAAACTAATCATTCCAATGACATGCATTTCACCCACAAACCAATCATGGTAAGTGTTACAAAGAAAGACTAAACATAAGCAGAGTAAAATGTGTTAATACATTTTCAAAAACATTTTCAAATACATCATATAATTGACACACAACGAAAGTCTCTTATAAATGAAAGTGACATTTTCTCATAATCAATATCTTTCCAATTCTGTAGTGAACAGAAGAAAATAGAATAAAGAAAAATAACTGTTGAGCCTGTAGCTGAATTATAAGTTGTTGAAGACCTTAAATACCTACTTCTTTCCTGGAATATAGTGCATTATAACTCCTTCTGTCTCTCTTCGAAGCTTCTCAATCTCAACTACATAATATCATACTTGAAACAATGAAAGTGTGGACTGTCATTTATTTATAGCATATAGCATTTATACAGTACTAGTTGTTCTGCAAATGTTAATGAAACCTTATTGTGTTTACATTTCCAAAGGCCCCTACTAGCATCACCAACCAAATTAAATCAAGTTCTGTTGTGTGCCTTTGTTGTGTGTAATCGGATTTCTCTTTTGATTTACCTTGAGTTTATCTGTAAATATTCATCTTTTTCTACATTACCATACGAATAACATTTGCTGTAAAATCTGAACAGCTTAAGACTAATAGCCAAATTAAATACTTAATGTGAAATCGCTGAAGTAAGTTTTCATAAAACTTCCCTATCAAATTAAAAACGAACAAGTGTAAAGATTCGAGACACAATTTACCTTTCTAAAATGGTGAATGCCAATAAACTTATATATAAACCTTATATTACTCTTGCATATATCATTTAACTTTCTTTTTTCTATAAGAATCAACAAGACACACATAAGTTAACTATTAATGTGCAGTAAATATTTAGCACAAGACACTGCATAATACTTAATAAAATTGCCTTACAATTGAAAAAATAACATAAACCAAAAGCAAGAAAAGCATAAGCAAAAGCCATACCATCAATATGTAGTTTTTTTTTTTTTTTGCTCGCCCATAGTCAAGTTTTTGTGAATGCAATAATTCAAGACTTTCAGTAATGATTTACACACATAATGGGGTTGATGTTGTCTCATTTTGTCAACTCCAAGATATTTGATGTTGTCTCATTTTGTCAACTCCAAGATATGTGCGCATAGACTACTAATCCAATCAATAATGGCTGAGGAAGTGGTGTTATAAGTATAAAGCACAATAAGCATCAGGATGTCAAGCAACTTTCTCAAAACCAGATTCCCTCTGTAACTGTAGATAGCCTACTAGTATGATAACAAAATCAGTCAGATTTGTATAAACATCAGAGCTATAATGATATTGGGTGATTAATTTACAGAAGGGCTAATGCAGTTCATCTGATATTAGGCCTATCTGATATTTGACCACCTTTTCCTGTTTGGCAGAGGCTCGTCACTTATTTCTGCTTCACTTGGTTGACTGGCAGTTACATTGCTTTTTAATGCCCCAATTTCTACCTGCAACATTGGTTTAGCATGTGATGTCCAAACTGCTCCATTGTTGGGTTGTCATGGAAACCTCTGGCTCCAAGCTGTTTAACAAAGAACTCTTCAATGGGTTCCTGGTTGAACTTGTCGCTTGCACATATGTCTTACCTTCTACTTGCAGCAATTCCTTTGTAATTTTAACAAATGAGTTCACTGTGAAAGAAAAAGAGAACAGCAACTGTTGTAACTTGAATTTGTAAAGCTGATTTCTTTAAAAAAATCACAGTATTTAAAACCTGTGACATTGATGTGAAAAAACAATGAGTTTTTTCTTTGATTAATTTATTCATTTTATATTTTATTATTACTATTATTTATTATTCGGGGGAGGGAGGAGGAAGGGAAGGAGGAAGGAAGAATGGGATTTTCTTAATTTTAAATGATTTTTGAATTTTCTTCATTTTTATACAACTCAACATTGTTAATGATGGAAAAGGTCCAAGTTAATAAATTACTTGTGATTTAAAGAAGGTCGAAGGAGCAATCAGATGTTGAATAGAACACAACATGGTAGAGTGTGTGGTTCAGTCTATATCACACACAGAGCCTTTTCTATGGCACACTCTAAAACTGAGGTATTATGCTTATCAAAGGTGTCCAAACAGCAGAAGGCATCCAAACAGCAGAAGGCATCCAAATAGCAGAAGGCATCCAAACAGCAGAAGGCATCCAAACAGCAGAAGGCATCCAAACAGCAGAAGGCATCCAAACAGCAGAAGGCATCCAAACAGCAGAAGGCATCCAAATAGCAGAAGGCATCCAAACAGCAGAAGGCATCCAAACAGCAAAAGGCATCCAAACAGCAGAAGGCATCCAAACAGCAGAAGGCATCCAAACAGCAGAAGGCATCCAAACAGCAGAAGGCATCCAAACAGCAGAAGGCATCCAAACAGCAGAAGGCATCCAAACAGCAGAAGGCATCCAAACAGCAGAAGGCATCCAAACAGCAGAAGGCACCCAAACAGCAGAAGGCATCCAAACAGCAGAAGGCATCCAAACAGCAGAAGGCATCAATTGGCATTCATTTATTTTTTTATTTTTTATTTAACACACCTGTTACGTGAAATCCTTTTAAGGTGACACTGCTTATGTACCTCTGATTCTCCTTCTTACTGATACCAACAGCTCCTGATCTCTGCTTGCCATTCTGACAAAAAGCTAAGGTAGTCCTTCACCAACCACTGAAATTAAAACAAAAGGGAGTCATATATTAAAATAAGTCATTCTAAATGCTACAGAAAGTGTTTATAACAAGTACTAGTAGAAGTAAGTATTGGCTACACATATTCAAATCCATTATCAGTTTAAAGCAAACCCTGTAAGCATATTAGCATAGCACAGAAAATGCTTTCTAGCACTGAATTTTTCACCTGGATTCCTTCTGAGACACAGCACCTTGTTAGTTTTAAGAAAATGCAAAGACTTCCAGGAATTGAAAATCCCTTTTTAAAGAAAATATCAATTGTCCAAATAATGATATGCCATCAGTCCTACAAAAAAGTGTTAATACACTCGTGGGGGGTGATCTTTTAATCACCCTGCCCATGCTGCAACCAACAAATGTCCTGAAAGCTGATGATTGGATATCATTTTAGTAAACATACAAATAAAAGTGAATATAAAGCTACAAAAAAAATGCTTACCTCAAGCCTTCCAGGTTTAATATGCTCTTTAAATTTCGTTCCGCAGAGATGACGAAGAGACCTCAAAATGAGATGATACATTTCCATCTGAAATAAAGAAAATAATGAGGCAAAATACTAACTGATTCATCATCTTTACAGTATGTACAAATTCTGTGCGCACAGAGTGGTATGAGTAATTAGTAATGGCCAGAAACTTAGCCTATTTATTATATGATTTACTAACATAATAACTACTGCAATATCTTTTGTACAAATGTGAACACAGATCAAATGATCACAAACGATTATAGAGTATCTCTAAGCAAATGCTGTACATACATGTACATGAAAATTGAGAACTTTTAAATGGCTTCTGCAGTTAAAATGCATTGCTAACTTACAGTAATAACAGTTGATATTGACAATTTAAACACAATAAGATAGCCAGGGATTCAAATGCACAAGTTCACACAAGAGAGTCTCCTTTGAATGATGAATCTGAAATGCGACAGCATTTTCCTAAAATGCTTTTTGTTCATTCAACTTTTCTTCCAATTCACCACTATTTTTCCACTTTTTTGTATGATGATTAAGACCCACTTGATCCAATAAAAACAAATCATCCTGGTGGGAAAATTTGGGAGGAACTTTAGAAGCGGGTTCTCTCGAAAAATTATCAGACTCATGAACTTTAGAGGTGAATAATGTAATCTTATTAATTGGTAAAGAATCGTTTGTGTAATCTTATGGCTTCCATGCAGTATCCCTCGCTACAGTAGCATTTAAGTCGCATGGTCCAGCATTGTACTAATCTTAATAAAAGAACGATGCATATTCCTGAAGAAAGAACTTATTATGTATGTCCAAACTATGGCATATCCCTGCTGGCTGGGCAGCAAAGTTGCAAGGCCGCCAGCTGTACTAAGCTAGCTTAACTATAAAATGATGCATATTTTTTTTATGTAACAATCATAATAAAATAATTTGAGCATGACACAAAAATTACAGCCTGAAACTATCTAACTATGCCTTTCAATCATTTTAAACCTAGAGTTATTATTTTTATGCCATGAAGTGCAGTAACACATCATAGAAAAATGATATGAAAATTCTTTTAACAATTTAAAAATGAGAGCCAAAATAATGCATGCAAAAAGAAAAGAAAAGAAAAAAAAAAAGGGTAGGGGCCTAGGCCTAGTCCTACGCCTATTTCCCATTGTGTATTGAATCATTGTTTTGTAGACTAAATGAAAATAAATTAAGGGAATTTTGTTTTGCCTTAGCCTGCACAAACTTCTAAGCCACATTACTACAGTGCATCACAACTGTAGTAATTTCTAAAAGAATCTAGCATTCGATCACCAAATGTAGCTTCAATTATTTTAGACCTAGGCCTAGAATGGGTCCAAGTTTTGTTTTCTTACTTAGGCCTAAGGTCTATTTTGGCACACTATCTTGACGAAGTTAGCACTGCAGTATTAACACCAGTAGGGCCTAGTATCAGTACCACTTTCTTGACCTTCGATTTTTAATCTTATTCATACTATTTTAGGACTAAATTATTGAACAATTTCTAAACGTTTTTCAATATAACCCTGGATAAAAAGCAGTTGCCATGGAAACAACCTGAAAATCTGACCAAAAAGTGCCCCAAAAAAGTGTGATTTTCTCGTTTGGAGAACATTGCACACATACTAGCGCTGTCAGAAGTGCATAAAGAAAGGTAAACAAGCCAACTTGACCCAGCGTCATTTGCAGGAACCTGCAGGAAATAACCCAAAAACACAATTTAGGCAAGCTATTTTTCCAAATTTGCTTAAATTAGTAACCATAAATGTCACCAATAATATCAAGATAACTTACCGGTAAAAAATCCGATCGATTTCGGGTTTTTTCAGTACTTTTGTAACGACTTGCTCTACAACTGCACCTAACTTTCATTGAGAAACTACGGCAAATGACACACTGCGCAGCCGTATAACCTATTGCCAGGTCACTTGCAAAATGACCAGAGTATAGTAATGACGTCATTTGCCCGCTTGCTCTAGCGCTCTCAGCGGCTACACACATTGCTTCGAAGGGACTTTTATGGGCCCCATGGGATGTGGGTGTTGAGTGAATCTGCAGAAGATTAACTTAGAGTCGTGGAGGGGGGTTTTGTCAGTTTTTCTTTGCCGGAGGCTATGTTTTACGACCGTTAGATCTCCATGTGTAGAAGCTCTTTGCTTATGCATATGAGTAATAATGTTTTTATTATTATTAACGTATGCATATGAGTAATAATGACCCCAATTTTCAAAATATTATATCCTAATGTTAAGCTAAATCCATCTGAGTCATTAGGCTCATTGAGCCGGTGCTTATCCCTGGTTTCCATGGCACAAGCGGACGAGAGTCCTAATGTTACACTTGCCTAATGACACAAGTAAGACTTAAGATAAGAACTCGTCGCTGAATTATTATTATTATATAAACATTTATAAAGCGCACATATATATGTAAAAACATAAGCTATGGTGCTGTACAATAGATGAATAAGGTATAAAAGAAAAACACAAATCGAGTAGCAATTATTTAAGTCCTAAAAAGTGAAACCTTGAATGATTAAAACCAACAAGATTATATCCTAAATGAGTCAGGCAAAAATAACATAAATAAGGTATAAATAAAAGTAAAAGACAAATATAGTCAAAGTACTGTAGCAATGATGACTACTTCCTGATGATGAATGATGACTACTTCCTGATGATGAATGATGACTACTCCCTGATGATGAATGATGACTACTCCCTGATGATGAATGATGGCTACTCCCTGATGATGAATGATGACTACTCCCTGATGATGAATGATGGCTACTCCCTGATGATGAATGATGACTACTCCCTGATGACGAATGATGACTACCTCCTGATGATGAATGATGACTACTCCCTGATGATGAATGATGACTACTCCCTGATGATGAATGATGACTACTCCCTGATGATTAATGATGACTACTCCCTGATGATGAATGATGACTACTCCCTGATGATGAATGATGACTACTCCCTGATGATTAATGATGACTACTCCCTGATGATGAATGATGACTACTCCCTGATGATGAATGATGACTACTCCCTGATGATGAATGATGACTACTCCCTGATGATGAATGATAGATTATTACCAAATGACCAATGAAATGCATTCTAACCGTGAAAAGACAACAACTTTAAGCAATGTTTACTGGGTGACCACGTTTACAAGAAAAATACTAAAGAAATAAACTTCCTATGCGTTTGTTAAGTCCCAACAACCGACCGATTTCGCTACACACCTAGGCTTATTTGCATGATCGGCAGTGCAGCAAACTATGAATATTCAAATCCAGAGAGGATGCTTGATTGTTTGTGTATCGCCTATACAAGACACGCACTGGATTATTTTGGAGACTAATAAAATACGCCTTCAATTTTTGGGTCGATGCTCCTTTAACCCTTAAACGCCGGATCAACATGATTTTTGTCGATTTAAAAGTGCAACTTTCAATAAATATTTTCGGGACCATACCAAACAGACACGGATGTAATTTGTATATCATTTGAAAGAACTCTTTCCATTATTTCATATTCTAACCATTTTTGATGGTGGTCATATTGAGATTTTCAGAGAAAAATAGAGCCAAACATGAGTAATTTTCATATTTTCACCAAAAATTTCCAATAAATAAAAAAAAATAATCAGGATAAACTTTAGTAAAAAAGTTTTAACTTTATTTTTGATCAGTCATTCATGAATATCAAATACTGTAATTCTAATCAAAATTCACTCAAACTTGTCCCAAATTTGATATTTTTGGGCATTTTACACTGTTATTTACCATTTGTGGTCCATTTTGAAGCACCATTTTTAAAATCTATATGCATATTAAATGAGCTAATTTGCATAATTTTTGCATATTTTAGTGTAAAATTATGCGGGCCTTTGTGACGATCAAAGTATTATCTGTCAGTTAACACATGTAATGATAGTAAAGGAAAGGAAATTGTGGGGGGAAAAAGCATTAACTAAAAAGTTTCCCAAAAATACAGATTCTAGATGGGAGGCTCAGGCGTTTAAGGGTTAAGGGAGTCGTTATCGAATCAGTTGGAAATCTTTTAAAGATTTTCCCTTAAATCTGTTCACGTTTTAGGGAGTAGTTATCGAATCGGTCAGAATTCTTTATTCTAAAAGATTCCCCAAAAAATCTTTTAATACTTTAAGGAGTAGTTTAACGATTCATTTGGAATTCCTAATTCTAAAAGATTCCCCAAAAATCTCTTCACATATTAGGGAGTGGTTATCAAATCAGCCAGAATTGTTTAAAAAGATTCCCCAAAACTCTGGTCACATTTTAGGGAGCAGTAACTGAATCAACAGAAGCTCTTGTAAAGATTCTCCAAAAATTTGTGTTTTAGAGGGTGGAGATGAGACCAACAGAAATTCTTCTACAAGATGAGGTGTGCACCTGCAGTTTACAATATTGTTTACAGTATTGTTTACAAATCCCATGAAGATCTTTTAAAGATACAGTTATTCGTAATAAGATATGAAATTGTGACATATTCTCCCATTTGTCCCCATGGGAATATACACTCAATTGGCATGTCTGAGTTGTAGTCCTTAAGCATTATGACATTGTCAGTGTCAAGGTGTATTTGGGGTTAATTGTATGTAGACTTTACATGAATGACAAGGATGGAGAGAGAACTTGCTTAGTGGTGATGAATGAGACATATGATGTAAGTGGTAAATTGTTGCCACCTTTGCTTGAAGATAAGTGGTGATGAATGAGACATATGATGTAAGTGGTAAATTGTTGCCACCTTTGCTTGAAGATAAGTGGTGATGAATGAGACATATGATGTAAGTGGTAAATTGTTGCCACCTTTGCTTGAAGATAAGTGGTGATGAATGAGACATATGATGTAGGTGGTAAATTTTTGCCAGCTTTGCTTGAAGATAAGTGGTGATGAATAAAACATATGATGTAAGTGGTAAATTTTTGCCACCTTGTTAAACATGAGAACAATTATAAATTGAGTATTCAAAATTAAAAAAAGTTTCAAATTTTGACTTAAAATTCTTCAATTTTTTTTTTTTGCATTTTAGGGAGTAGACAACAGATCAACATGGATTTGTCTAAAAGACCCCTCCCCCACCCTCACCCCCTTCTCCTTAAAAAAAAAAAAAAAAAAAGAGAAGAACAATTTTTTTTTTTTATAGAGTAAGAGATTGACTTAACAGGAATTCTTCTAAAAGATTCCCCCAAAGTCTGTTAGTGTTTTATTTAGAGATCTGATCAACGGAAAAGAATGTCCAAAAAAATGTTTGCATTTTAGGGATTAGAGATCAACAGGATTTCTTCTAAAAAGGGGCCTTGATATCTGTTTTGCTAAGACCCAAAAACTCAGCTGCTCTTTTTCCAATGGATGACTAAAGCACAACATCATTCATACTGTACCTCACAAATTTACATAAATTTAGACATCAAAATTTGACAAAAAAATAGTTGTATTGTAAACAGTACAATTCAATTATTTTGATGGAATTCTTTGCTAATTTCTTTATTTGAATTTATTTTTTGATAATATAAAAAAAAAAAAATTAGCTAATACTGTTTATACTTTTTAACAGACCTTGAAAGAGTACAAACACAACAGGCAATGTACAATAATAGTGAATCAAATGCTGCTTATGTTGTTTGTTTGATAAAGCTATGTTAACACATTTAAACCATTTATACAGTTTCATTAATCATTTCCTTTTCAAAGTTAACATTTTCTATTCAGCGTAATTATGTTTCTATTTACTTCCTCTTTCATATCAAAATGAAAACTAAAAGGTAGGTTATTAGACTGGAAAGTGAATAAAGTAAACAAGTTGGTGATACCGGAAGTTGGGTTGAGGTATCATTACACTGGACTTTTTATACAAAAAGTTCATTGTCTTGTACGAAAAGCTGTATAGAAAAACTTTTTGGCATGTTAAAATGTTTTTTTTTAAATTTGTTCTTTAAAAAAATTTATTATAATTATATATGAATTGATAGATTTTAGTTTTTGGGGGTCCATATTGATGTTTTCAGAACAATTTAACTCAATTAAACCCATCTTTGTAAATCTTTAATTAATTTGTATAGTAACAAGGACTCTGAAAGCAATCCAGGAACAATAAAGCTTGTAAATTAGGACCATTCTGCTAAATAACCTGTCTGGCACAATATAACCCTTGCTCTTGATATACCAACAAGTCTCTTCAATCAATCAATCAATCAGTCAATCAATACATAAATCAATTAAGCAGTCAATACATAAATCAATCAATACATCAAACAATCAATACATCAATCAATCAATACATCAACCAATCAATACAAAACTCAATCAAGCAGTCAATACATCAATCAATCAAACAAACAGTACATCAATTAATACATCAATCAGTCAACCAATCAATACATAAATCAATCAATATATTAATCAATCATTCAATACATCAATCAATCAACCAATCAATACATCAA
Organism: Chiridota heheva; assembly: GCA_020152595.1. NCBI lineage: Eukaryota > Metazoa > Echinodermata > Holothuroidea > Apodida > Chiridotidae > Chiridota > Chiridota heheva. The sequence continues at coordinate 521,614 of JAIGNY010003987.1, read as the reverse complement.
TCAATTCATCAACCAATCAATACAAAAATCAACTAACCAGTCAATACATCAATCAACCAATCAATACATAAATCAATCAAACAACCAATACATTAATACATCAATCAGTCAATCCATCAAACTTCTGTTGAACATGGGACCTATTTTGACAAATTAAAGGAATAATCACAGATTGCGCAAGTGAGTTGAAAAATGACCCAATAGTGTACAGTTTGATGCCGTAAAAGCAAATTCAAGACAATTTAGGTGTATTTCTTTGAAAATATGCATTAACTCCTAAATGGAAAACGATATCAAAATAAATTTACACCGATTTGTTTCTTAGGTAGCCCTCTATCATATATAAGAAAATGAATATTCATGGAAATATTCCTTTAATACATTAAGAGGAATTCTTGTAAAAGATTTTATCAAAACCTTCTAATACGATACACCAAAATTCTTCTAAAAGATTTTACCATAACCTTTTTTTAATTTTAGAGAGTACAAAATATGACACATCGAAACTCTTGTAAAAGAATTTACCAAGACCTATTTTTAATGTCAGGGAGTAGAAAATATGATACACCAAAATTCTTGTAAAAGGTTTTACCAAAACCTTCAAATACGATACACCGAAATTCTTTTAAAAGATTTTACCAATACCTATTTGAATTTTAGGAAGTAGAAAATATGATACACCAAAATTCTTGTAAAAGATTTTACTAATTCCTAATTTGAATTTTAGGGAGTAGAAAATATAACACACCGAAATTCTTGTAAAAGATTTTACCAAAACATATTTTAAATTTTAGGGAATAGTAAATACAATACATCAAAATTCTTGTAAAAGTTTCCCCCAACATCTGTTTGCGTTAAAGGGAGAAGAGTTTTACAAAGTGGAGATCAGATTAACAGGAGTTTTTCCATAAAATCTAGTTAGGTGTTTTAAGCAGGTAGAGATCTGGGAAACGGGAATTCTTCTTCCAAATTCCAACAATATCTCTTTACGTCTTAAAGAGTACAAATCAGAGGAACAAAAATTCTTGAAAAATCCCTTATTTTCTACTCTCCCCAAGTTTTTGAAACAAGATTAACTCCCATCACCTATCTTACAACTTTCTTCTTTGTTTTTCTTTTCTTCAGGATTTTTGGACAGTGAACAGCCCTTTGCAGAACACGATTATTCTTCTTATTGAGCAGACTGTCGTAGCCCTGGGTGGGGAATTCAAGCTCTATCTACCCCGAATCATTCCCATGATGCTTAAGGTCTTCATGCATGACAGTAGCCCTGGCAGAAATGTCACTTTAAAGGTAAGTGTCACTTTTAAAGAGTGTTTCGACTTGCTTGAGGAAAGAATTACCAATGATAGAATTTTCATGACTTGTTTTTGGATTTTGAAAATAATTCTTTTTGTTTTTGAGTTAGAGCTGATAAAAGTTTGATTAACTTTAAATTTATACTAAAACTTTTATACATGACCGGGCGGACAGCTCAAAATATGCATTACGAATAAATCTCGCAATAGATATTCGGTCTTTATACCCACAGAATCGTGGATTTCTGCGGGTGCTATTTTAAGACTCCAGCCCTACGCAAGTTACTAATACCACCACGCCCATCATTGAATCTGAGCAATCAGGAATTAATTGGATTTTGAAAGATGATTAAACCATGGGGTTGGTAGTATTCGCCTAGGTGTATCGTTTGCACACCAATAATGAAAGAGATGGACTGGAAATTAATAGTTTGAGTTATTCGTCATGTGTATGTAATTCTTTAGATTTCTTTTCTAAATGTTAGTCGCTGAAAAAAATGGGAGAGTCAAATCGTGCTAGAATTTGATTTGGGGTATGGTAAAGACTGCTTGAAGAAACAAAGGATTTACAACAGAATGTAGCGTGGGAATACATCACAGATTTGCACATTGGTGCCGGAGATTTCTATTTTAACTGATTTTGACATAAAGTCTAAACCTCGCAATACATTCTCAGTCATAAGCTCCGACAAAACCTCAAATCTTTGGGTCCATTATAGCTCACAACAGAAACCACAATCCAGCACAAGCAATTAGCAATTACACCAGGGATTTCCACACTTCATTTTCACTCTGCATGGTCATTATCTGACATTGATACTTCCACAAAATTCACTGCAGGTGCACTGACTTTTGCACTCAACACAAGGACAAAAGTATTTCCCTGTGGTCATTGTGTGTCTGGCTTAAAGCAATGATTTACAAATACGTATTTAACAGTTCAACCTTTTAGGCTTTGAGAATTTGTGAACTATAATTCTATTGCAACAGATTTTTATCATGATGAATTTTTAGCAATAAATTTGCATGGATTTAAGATATTGTGAAGCTAATGTTACCTCTACAAGTCTATTTACCTTTAAAAAGATATGTTACTACTACAATTATTAATGTTTCTTAATTACTTTTTTCACTAATTGATAATAATTTTTATAATTTTTTTCAGGGGAAATAAATCTATCAGCAATATGTATATAAGATAAAAAAAAAAAAAAAAACTTTCAACGATACAGCCGCTAAGCTTGCCCTTAACCTCCTCCCTTCCCCTTTTCCCAAAACCCTCTCTGACATCAAACCGCTTATCGCTTCTCTTGTTCGTGACCGCTGGCAAACCTTATGGAACTTCCAAATTGATAACAAACTCCATGTTATCCAGCCCACAATCCCGATCAAATCCACCATCAACAACCTTTCGACGACAACGCTCATATTACCCGCTTAGAATTGGTCACACCCACCTCACTCACTCTCACCTCCTTATTGGTTCCCCCAACCCCTCTGTAACAATTGCCACTGCATCCTTACAATCCAACACGTTCTCCTTGCTTGCCCCCTGTACAACCTTCCCAGAGCTTCTCTCGCTCCCCACAACTCAATTGCTGAGTTCTTCCAAAAAAATCCTCCAGATAAAATAGTCTCCTTCCTTCAGCATGCATCCCTCTACAACCATATTTAATCCTCCTCTTCCACCCCCTCTCTACTCTGTTTTTAGTTTTTCCCATGCACCTCCTCTCTCGATCACAGCTTTCTGGCTTTTGTTCTTGAATTTCTCATTCTTCCCCTGGTCTCTTTCCTTACTACCTCTAAAATGATCTGACCTCTCAGGCACAATTTGACCTTCGTTGTCGTGGTGCCGTTGAGACCTCATCAAACAAACAAACAAACAAACATTTAATCCTCCTCTTCCACCCCCTCTCTACTCTGTTTTTAGTTTTACCCATGCACCTCCTCTCTCGATCACAGCTTTCTGGCTTTTGTTCTTGAATTTCTCTCATTCTTCCCCTGGTCTCTTTCCTTACTACCTCTAAAATGATCTGACCTCTCAGGCACAATTTGACCTTCGTTGTCGTGGTGCCGTTAAGACCTCATCAAACAAACAAACAAACAAACTTTTCAACACATAAGGCTATGATGTAGCTCCTATTCTATTTCCAGTCAGATCTACCCAAATCTAATTAATGTTAAAACTGAATTATCTCCTTAAAGGATTAGTTTAGGGGTCAAAAAAGTCCATTTGATATGAAAGAGGACTTCAAAAGAAATGAAATGATGAAGAAAGCATTCAAAAATTGTATTCTGTTAATGAGATATTTAAGTTTAACGTTTGGTATCATTTATAAAGAAACAACCAACTGAAATCGAGACTAGTTGTGATGTCATAGCCTCATATTCCTTAAATTCTTTACTTATTCTATCATATTTTATCCTGCGATTTTGTGGCACAAAAACCATGAGATATGTCCGGAAAGTAGTAAAACTAAATCTAGTAGGGGTAATTCTAATTTACCACCTGGTGAAATTTCTGAGGAAAAATAATTCAAATAGTAAAAAAGTAAAATAAATTTTCTTCAAATTACATTAACAATTGTTAAGAATGTGAGGATGAGGACACCAACCTTCCATAGTAGACTTACTACACCAGTCATTTCTACACAAATAAGACAGAGTTTCTTCAAAATACATTAACAATTGTTAAAAATGTGAGGATGAAGACCCCGACCTTCCATAGTAGACTTACTATGGCATTTCTACACAGATAAAACAGAGCCTTAATCTTTAATATCTCCTAAACCAAATAAGATTTTTAAATGCTTTCACCATTTTGTGCCTTTTTAAATCTTCTTTCATTTAATAGAATGCGACGTTTGAATGGTTTCTGCACCATTTAGTTCCTTTAATTGCTTACTGTTTAGCTGAACATGCTGGGTGTATGGTCCTGTGGTAAACTCATCTACCAATATACATATATAACAGCTTCTATTTTCAAAATGGAATTCTATTGTCAAAATGGACTGGAATAAAGCCTTTACATTAACATTTCTGCTCTTTTTGGAATGAATAAACTCTGTTTTAGAATTGCAAACAAAAATTTTGTTAGCTATTCTGGTACAGAGTTTATTAAGTACTTAAAACGGAGTTTAATGGTAAGGTGAAGGCTTTATTTTAGTCCATTTTGACAATAGAAATCCATTTTAAAAATAGAAGCTGTTATATTGATTCTTGACCATAGTGTTATCAGTTTGATTGATGATGATATTTACAAAAATGATCGATTTCAAATTTAAAGTCTTTCTTACACTTTAAAAAAGTAAAACAGAAATGTTAGTCGATGATATAGAAGAATTTAGTATGTCATACATTTATTAAAGACGCTGTAGAAAGATGTAAGTCATTTCGTAGTCAGAACGTGCATACTTTGCACCGTTAGAAAGTGGGAAAGTGATTTAGTTGGGAGATTTATTTTAGTATTTCAATATATATCAATGTAACATTAGCAGTATATTGATATACCTTAGCTTGATCACTTAGCTTACCCATTAACCAACCTTAGCTTGATCACTTTGCTTACCCATTAAACTAACCAACCTTAGCTTGATCACTTAGCTCACCCATTAAACTAACCATTTGCGAAACTCCCTTGTCATGAAAAAAAAGGGGGAAATGGGAAGTTGACCATTCAAAACACAAAATATTGACATGAGGGTTAAGAGTGTGTGAGTTGATTTAAATTGTTTCCAGGCATAATTTCATTAAGTTTAAACCTCGCAAATTATTTTGTGTCTTAAGCCTGGATAAAATCTATAATCTGTCGTGGTCTACAGAAACCACAATCCAGCACAAGCAATTAGCAATTACACCAGGGATTTCCACACACTTCACCTCACTTTCCATGGTCATAATCTGACATTGATAGTACCACAAAATTCACTGCAGGTGCACTGACTTTTACTCTCAACACAAGGACAAAAGTATCCCCCTGTGGTCAATGTGTCTGGCTTGAATGAATTATTTACAAATAGGATGTACCAGTAATGGTTTTGTTTGTTTATTGATAAGTAATTTTAAGTGATGTTTTTGTTCAACCTTGTAGGCTTTGAGGATTTTTGGACTAATAAGATATTGCAACAGATTTTCATCATGTTGATAATAATAATAATAATAATAATAATACATTTTTATATAGCGCATTATACCAAACGGTCTCAATGTGCTTTACATAAACAAATATAACATGAGAAAACCTTAAGATACAAATAGTAAGAGAACAAAAAACCATACTTAAAAAGATACAAGCAGGATAAAGTTACAAGGTCCAATGAGGGTAACTCATGAAAAAGTGTGTTTTTAATACACTCTTAAAAATATCTAAAGTAGGGGCATTTCTGATGTAGATTGGGAGAATGTTCCAGAGTTTGGGGGCTGCAGATTGAAAAGAACGTTCACCATAAGTCTTGGTGTTAATTTTTGGCGGCTTTAGGAGAATAGCACTGTTAGATCTGAGTGAGCGAGTTGGTAATTGTAAGGTGAGTAAGTTGGAAATATAATTTGGAGCAAGACCATGGCAAAGATATAATATAGTGAATATTTTGCATTTCTCAGCTTTTAGCGGGGGTTCAGCGTTTTGGCGCAAACATGGACGATTACCTTCACTTGCTCTTGCCACCTATCGTGAAACTATTTGATTCAGCAGAAGTTCCTCTACCAGTCAGAAAGTAAGTCATGTGATCTATTAGGCAGTACATGGTAGCACATTACTAATTAGGTATTACTCCACCAGTCCAAAAGGAGAACCCCAGGAAAGGGATGGTAGAGATGGGATAGGTCTTGACATTGCATGTCCAAACGGGACAAGATCTGCTTCAGTTGCAATGGGGAACTAATTACCTCTGCCATTGAACTTGGACGGAGCTCATGCTTTTATCTGCGTTTGTTTGTTTGACAGTTTGTTTGTTTGACAGTTTGTTTGTTTGACAGTTTGTTTGTTTGACAGTTTGTTTGTTTGACAGTTTGTTTGTTTGACAGTTTGTTTGTTTGACAGTTTGTTTGTTTGACAGTTTGTTTGTTTGACAGTTTGTTTGTTTGACAGTTTGTTTGTTTGACAGTTTGTTTGTTTGACAGTTTGTTTGTTTGACAGTTTGTTTGTTTGACAGTTTGTTTGTTTGACAGTTTGTTTGTTTGACAGTTTGTTTGTTTGACAGTTTGTTTGTTTGACAGTTTGTTTGTTTGACAGTTTGTTTGTTTGACAGTTTGTTTGTTTGACAGTTTGTTTGTTTGACAGTTTGTTTGTTTGACAGTTTGTTTGTTTGACAGTTTGTTTGTTTGACAGTTTGTTTGTTTGACAGTTTGTTTGTTTGACAGTTTGTTTGTTTGACAGTTTGTTTGTTTGACAGTTTGTTTGTTTGACAGTTTGTTTGTTTGACAGTTTGTTTGTTTTGTTTGTTTGACAGTTTGTTTGTTTGACAGTTTGTTTGTTTGACAGTTTGTTTGTTTGACAGTTTCTTTGTTTGACAGTTTGTTTGTTTGACAGTTTGTTTGTTTGACAGCCCGTTTGTTTTGGACAGTTTGTTTGTTTGACAGTTTGTTTGTTTGACAGTTTGTTTGTTTGTTTGTTTGTTTGACAGTTTGTTTGTTTTGACAGTTTGTTTGTTTGACAGTTTGTTTGTTTGACAGTTTGTTTGTTTGACAGTTTGTTTGTTTGACAGTTTGTTTGTTTGACAGTTTGTTTGTTTGACAGTTTGTTTGTTTGACAGTTTGTTTGTTTGACAGTTTGTTTGTTTGACAGTTTGTTTGTTTGACAGTTTGTTTGTTTGACAGTTTGTTTGTTTGACAGTTTGTTTGTTTGACAGTTTGTTTGTTTGACAGTTTGTTTGTTTGACAGTTTGTTTGTTTGACAGTTTGTTTGTTTGACAGTTTGTTTGTTTGACAGTTTGTTTGTTTGACAGTTTGTTTGTTTGACAGTTTGTTTGTTTGACAGTTTGTTTTTTGTTTGACAGTTTGTTTGTTTGACAGTTTGTTTGTTTGACAGTTTGTTTGTTTGACAGTTTGTTTGTTTGACAGTTTGTTTGTTTGACAGTTTGTTTGTTTGACAGTTTGTTTGTTTGACAGTTTGTTTGTTTGACAGTTTGTTTGTTTGACACTTTGTTTGTTTGTCTGTCATCAACATATCTCCAGAACTGTGGTTAGATTTTGATTAGATTGTGTGTGTGGTTTTGTGACTTTTTAAGGAAGAAGTGATTATATGTTGGGACATATTGGAACAGGGAGGGGCAGAAATGGAGGGAGGGTTGGGGATGTTTTAGAGTGAATTGTCTGTCATTAACTTATGTTAAGAAGTGGGCATTGGATTTTAGTTAGATTTGTTGTGTGTTTTTGTTATTGCTTAGGGATGAAGTGATTCAACTTTAGGACACATCCATGAAGCAATATCCTTCCTTAGGAGAAATGGTCTGTCAATCATTCACAGTTAATGCACACATTACCTCAGGCAGCTATTTTTATCACCAGTTTGCAAACAAATTTCTCCCACTAAGACACTGAACACGGATGAGTAATTTTAATCACAAAAGTGCCCTGATTATTTAACATTGCCTTTGTGTAATCTTATACACACAAATTGCCTTGGGCCACTTGGCTGTGGTTTGCATGGGAATGGCAGTAACAATCATTGTTTGGAGTGGAAACACAATACACTGAACAGGAAGTCGGGTTGGTAATTGCCATACCTGAGTTTTCAGGATTAACTCAGGTGCCGGGTGCGGGTAGGCTTAAAAGAGAAACTTTTCGGCATGTTGTTATATGGGAAGGGCAGAAATGGGGGGTGGGGTTACTTTGGGTTATATCTGTTGAGACTTAGTTCAAACTCCCCATTGGAATGTGTTGAACAATGAAGTTATGCCCTGATTGCAAGTCCAAACAATCATTTTTCTAGACTCAAAGAAAATAAGTGATTTCTGCCATGAAAGTTCAATGATGGAATGCCAGGAACTCAAACAATGAATGCCTTGCCTGAATCAAACTGAAAACAGTGCTGCAGATCAAAAGTGAGAAAGAGATTATTTGGTAACATAACTTGATGGGCCTAGGATTTCTGAGGTAGATTGTATTGGATATGGGGAATATTGGGCATGTTAGAATTGCCAAGGGGCGGAGGTAGGAACTTTACAGAGTGCTGTAATTTTAGTTTACCGTGGATTTATTCCAAAATTGTGAGTCATTCGGTGAGGGTGCAAAACACCTTTTCACTTCAGCCTAAAAAAAAAAAAAAAAAGATTACAACCTCCTTTGACCTATATCGATATTACCCTCATCCCAGATATATTAGATAGCTGGAATTCATACAAGATATCCCAAATCTTTCATGTTGTGGTACAAAAAAGACCCTGAACTTCACTCTTTTATCACATGTTTCAATAGGAAAAATAGTTAGTTTTGCTGCCTTGCGTGATTTACTTACTAAGCCATAAGTAAGTAATGTGATCTACCACGCAGGAAGTAAGTCATTGGATCCGCCATTCAGAAAGTAAAATGTGAGTAAGTTTACTAGGAAAATTGGTACGACTGTGTTTTCCTAATTTGGAAAGTCCAACCTGGATCTATTAGGGGGAAAGTAAGTCTTTGGATCCACCATTCAGAACGTAAAATGTGAGTAAGTTGACTAGGAAAATTGGTACGCACTGTGTTTTTCTAAAGTGTATTTACAACTTTGAATACAAATCTTGGAAAGTCATAAAAATTAATTTTAAAGTTAAATTTATAAGTGTTTTCATTTGAGGGGGTAGGGGTGAGGGGGCAGTGTTAAATGTTAAATTTATATATGAATATCCAGAGCAAGTTGGCTTAAAAATTGAAATGCATTAGTTTTAACCGATTTTGTGATATTTTTTTGCCATTTTTTAAATTTTATTTCCATAAAAACCAGTGTTGTGTATGAATGCCATCATTTGTCCTTCTTAAAAATTTGTTGCAGCAAATCATAACCACAAATTTACTGTAGCAAATAATGAGTTTACTTATCTTAAATAAAATAACCACTCAACCACACAATAAGGACTTTATCTATTGCTAATTTGATACTCAACACCAACTTCCACAACAACCCAGGACCAAATGACCTGTGGTTTTCAGAATAAAGAAAATAAAGAGGAAAAGTCGACGACGACGACGAGTGAACACACAATCACAATGACAGAGTTGTCGCCTGCGTATTTGGTTATAATAGTAACATTGCTATCACGAAACGCTTAATACGACCCGGACGAGAACACAGGTACGACGTACGGACAGACATAACATCGACAACCAAGTCAATGTCCACGGCCTTTAATAACCAGTTGTGGTGCACTGGCATGTCTACCCACCTCAGGATTGAGCCCGGGGCCTCGTGGTCTGTAGACAGGTATGATAACCGCTACACCACAGTTAGTAGACATAGAGGAAAAGTCAGACCCGACCTGCTTATATACCTGGTCAGGTCTGACTGTTTGAAATTTTAAGGAGCATAACAACTAATGTTTGGTTAATTCTGCCTATTCTCTGTGCATTTCACAACATAAAGAATTATTGGTTTTCAGGCAAGACAGATTAGATACTCTCAAAGGTAGAGGAGGTGGTGTTTTATTGTTTGTGAAAGTTAGTTTTAATTTTATAGATAGGACTGCTCAGTTTTCTTTTGGTTTTTCAAATTGCCTATGGTGTGGGCTTATTGTTGATGGCGATGTTGGTAGTTCAGTGGTATTGGTGTTGTGTATAGATCACCAAATTCTAGTCTTGAGAACTATCAGAAATTGCTCGACTGCTTCAAGAAAGTTGCTTCTAGGAGGGTTATTGTTTTTGGGGACTTTTATTTTCCAGACATTGATTGGAATCTTTGTACTAGTGGTCCACATGATACAGATTTTCTGGAAGCTGTATCTGACTGCTTTTTCACCCAGCCTGTGTTGTTTCCCACATGTGGTAGAAATTGTCTTGATTTGATTTTCAGTAGTGAAGAAAGTATGGTTAGAAATGTGCTAAGTAGCGGGTAAGGTAGGGTGTAGAGTTCATGACCTCATTAGTTTTGATCTGTATTGTTTCACACGGGCTTCTCCAGCTAATAAACTGGTTTTAGATTTTAAGAATGCTGACTTTGCTGCACTTCAGGATAATTTGTCATTTGATTGGACTTCTTTGCTCCGTGAATTAGATCCTTCTCAAGTATGGGATGTTTTCCGAATTATAGTTTTGGAGGGTGTAAATAGGTTTATCCCATTAAAGAAAGTCTGTAGGCGTAGTCGGCCAGTGTGGATGTCTCGGGAGGTTTTGCAGACTGTTTGGAAAAAGAAGAAGTTGTGGTGTTGGTATAAATGTAGTGGGTGTCCTGCGGAGCTTGCTAGGTATAAGGATCATGTAAAGTTCACAGAGAGTTTGATAAGAGATACTAAAGTGCTTTTTGAAAAAACGTTTGTCCAAAGAGGTTAAGATTAAACCTAAGTCATTTCATTTGTATGTTCGCTTAAAGCAAAAAACCAAGGAGGTTGTTGGTCTCCTTCAGGGTAATGATGGTGTTACTATCAATAGTGGTAATGATATGGCTGAGGTTTTGAATGACTACTTTGTGTCTGTTTTTACTAAGGAATTCCCTGCTTATGATGTTGTGGATTATCTTGGTGTGCACTCTCCAGTATCCATTAAGGATGTTGATTTTTTAGTTGATGTTTTGTCTAAGATTGTTGAAGGGTTTGAATTCAAATAAAGCACCCAGTCCAGATGGTATACATCCTGCCGTCTTATGTGAGTGTTCTGATGTTCTTTCTGTTCCCCTGAGTATTATCTTTTCAAAGTGCTGGTGTTGTTTCTAGTGATTGGAGAATTGCTAATGTCACTCCTATTTTTAAAAAGGGTGACCACAGTTTGCCTTGTAACTATAGGCCAGTGAGTCTTACTAGTGTTGCGTGCAAGGTTATAATGTTAAGGATGTTGTACTAGATCATTTACTGGTCAATGGTTTGTTGAATTTGTCCCAGGATGGGTTCTTACCTAAGAGGTCTTGTGTTTCTAATTAATTAGAGTTTCTTGATGATGTTACTAAACAAGTTGATTCTGGTCATAATGTGGATGTTATCTATTTAGATTTCCAAAAAGCATTTGATAAGGTTCCATTAGGCAGGCTCATGATGAAAACAAGAGTGCTTGGTGTGGAGGGAAAGTGTGCCAGTTGGATATATTCTTGGTTAGCTGACAGGTCACAAATAGTTTTTATTAATGGTGAAGTACCTCCATGGAAGAATGTTACAAGTGGTGTTCCTCAGGGTTCTGTATTGGGTCCGCTTCTTTTCTTAATCTTCATTAATGATATTGATGTTTCCCTTGGTTCCAGGATTTGTAAATTTGCTGATGACACTAAGCTGTACAGGATTGTTGATGATGCTAGGGATTCTTCACTTTTGCAAACTGATCTGGATAACTTAGTTTCTTGGTCCCAAACATGGCAGATGTCATTCGATGTTGATAAATGCAAAGTTATTCATTTTGGACAGAACAATTTGGCTTTTGATTACTGCATGAATGGTTTAAATCTTGGTTGTTTTGATTAAGAAAGGGATCTAGGTGTTGTCATTACTAGCAATCTGAAGCCTTTTAAACAGTGTGCTTTAGCAGCTGCAAGGGCAAATAGGATGCTTGGTTTGATTAGAAGAAATGTTTGTTTTCTTGGTAGAGAGGTTGTTCTTAATTTGTATAAGCAGTTAGTCAGGCCTCACCTTGAGTATGCTTTTCAGGCTTGGAGTCCCTTTTATGAGAAGGAGCAGGTGCAGTGAAGAGCCACTAGACTTATTCCCAAAGTAAGGAATCTCTCTTATGAATCTAGGTTGCAAATTTTTGGTTTGACCATGCTTGAGTTGAGAAGAGTACGTGGTGATATGATTCAGGTTTTTAAGTTCCTATCTGGTAGTGATGTTTTGACTTCCTGTTATTTCTTGCATGTTTCAGCTAATCCTCATGTGACATGTGGTAACAGTTTGAGTTGACCAAAAAGTTCTCACGGGTAGATATTCGGCATTTTAGCTTTTCACAAAGAGTTGTTAATGAGTGGAATGGTTTGCCTGAGTGGGTAGTTAGCTCTAATTCTGTTCACAATTTCAAGGTCAACATTGATAAGTTCTTTACTAACTCTGGGCGTCTTTGATTTTTTTTTTTTTTGTGGTGGTGGTGGTGTTAGTTTGGGCTTTTTATGGGGTGACTAACCCATCTTAGCCCGTAATCTTGTTATGTAGTCTTTTAATTATGAACAGAGTAAGTAGACTTTTAATTATGTCAAATACACAGCAGTTTCTGGGTTCTGGCTAATCAATGATTGAAGAATTTATCATGTATGGAAAAGTTTTGAAGTATGGTAGAGAAAACAGCTCAAAATCTTTAATGTAATTCTTTGTTAATTTATGTCCTAAAGTTCTGTCACTGACGATCACCAGACTGTTTTCTCCTGCTAAGTTTTAATAAAGATTATGATGGAGTTTTAAAACCTCTTTGCCATATTCAACTTCTTTCTTTTAATTAATGTTGGTGGAGGATTGAAAACAATAAGTTAACATAAGGAGATTCATAGGTTTTGTTGTTGTGCTATTACAAAATTTCAGTAAATTTTTAGTAAAAGGCCCAAAAATTCAAAATGCTCTAAAACAGTCAATTTTTAACCCAAATTTGATCACCTTTTTGGTATTTTCATGGTTTAATCCATTCTGTATTTTCTTTAGATTAATCTCAAGTTGTTGCTACCTGTCATAGATTGTTAATCAAATCAGTTTATTGGGATTGATTTATTTTCAGGGCTGCGCTGGAGACAGTCGACAGATTGAGCGACACCCTAGACTTCACAGAGTTTGCTTCACGCATCATTCACCCCTTAGTCAGGACATTAGACTCCACCTCAGAGCTACGCAATGTTGCCATGGATACGCTGTCATCAGTTGTCCTCCAACTCGGAAGAAAGTTCATGATTTTCATCCCAATGGTGAACAAGGTTCTAACGAAACATAGAATTCACCATCAGAAGTATGAGACGTTGATCCTAAAGATGGCAAAGGTAATTGTCCCTAGAAATTTTAATGGTTACGAAATCTTTTAATCTACTTGGTAGTAATATAGGAAATACATATATTAATTAATTCAAAATTGGTTTGTTCATAAGCTGTCAGGCTTTATTGCAAGCAAAAATGTGATGTAAGGACACCCTTATAAAGAAATCTCTTCCTTATTTATGAAGACCTGAAAGACTGTCTAGTCTATTCATTATTTGTCAGACCAAATATAGGATGTAAGAGAAACACTTAAGACTAACATTGAATATTGTAAATAGATTTGACTGAATTATTAAAAAATTAGTTCAGGGGTCAAACAAATCTATCTTATATAAAAGAGGACTTCAAATGAAACAAAAAAGTGAAAAAAAATCATGCAAAAATCATCCTTCTTGGTGACTTCAATGCCCACAACCTCCTGTGGGGCTCCAATACAGCCACTCTTAGAGGCAAGCTCGTCGAAAACACTCTTCGACAGCACAGCCTCCCCTTACTCAATACTAACTCCCTGACCTACCTTCACCCTGCCACAGGCCCCCTCACCCGTATTGACCTTGTCTATCTGTTTCCCCAACCTTCTTGATTTTAACTGGAAGGTCACTGCTGATCTCTGTGGTAGTAACCATTACCCTCTCCTTATTTACTCCAACCTTCAAACCCCCACAGACCACACCCCCAATTGGAACCTCGAGAAGGCCGACTGGCCCCTTTCAAAACCCTCTGTGAATCGCACTAACACCCCCAAAAGAAGATTTTTAGAATGGTTAACAGCTTCCACGACAGGGTGAGCAAGTCTCCCATCTCCCATCTCTCCTAGAATGGTAACCTTCTCACTGCAACATCTTTCAGCAACATCTTGTCCTCAGCCAACTACCCAAATGCTGCTTTCAGAGCCAAAAAAGCTTGTGATAAAGCCCCGAGTATCACCTTTTCCTATGACAACTCAGAGAGCTACAACACCCCTCTCACCCTTTCTTAATTAAATCAAGCCATCCATGATGCTGGCTGCACCTCGAAGGGTCCAGATAACATTCCCTACCAGTTCCTGAAACACCTCCCCAACAAGGCAATCATTACCCTACTCACCATCCTCAACCACATATGGTCCTCACACTCCTTTCTCCCTATTTAAGAGGAAAATGTTGATGTATTGGGGATCACTGAGACTTGGTTAACTGGTGACTTAAGTGAAGATGTGATATGCAATGAAATACCCCCTACAGGATATAAAATGATTCATGTTCCCCGTTCATCAGGGAAAGGTGGTGGAGTTACACTTATACTCACCATCTTTAACCACATATGGTCCTCACACTCCTTTCTCCCTATTTAAGAGGAAAATGTTGATGTATTGGGGATCACTGAGACTTGGTTAACTGGTGACTTAAGTGAAGATGTGATATGCAATGAAATACCCCCTACAGGATATAAAATGATTCATGTTCCCCGTTCATCAGCATCAAACGTACCCTCTACGTGGATGACTTCACCATCTTCTACTCCTCCCCTAGCTTTCCTATTGTTGAAAATAGGCTTCAAACCAGCCTCAATCAGCTGCAAGTCTGGAGCAACAATAACGGTTTTAGATTCTCCAAAGACAAGACAGTCTGCATGCACTTTTGTCATTTCAACAACCTCCACCCCAACCCGAACTTTGTGCTCAATGGGAATCGCATCCCTAAAGTTGAAAACACAAAGTTCCTTGGTCTAACTCTAGACCCCAAGCTCACCTACAAGCCACACATCACCAACCTGAAACTAAAATGCAATAGCTCCCTCAACCTCCTCCGACTGCTCTCCAACACTACTTGGGGAGCGAACCGCTATGCTCTCCTCAAAATTTTCAGGCTCACCATTCGTGCCAAGCTTGACTATGGCAATATTGTTTACTGTGTCGCTCACAACTCATACCTCAACCACATTAACACCATCCAAAATGAAGCCCTCAGGCTTTGTCTAGGAGCCTACAGGACCTCCCCAATCACTAGCCTTCATGTTGAAGCCAACGAACCCCCCTTTCTACTTAGATGTAAAAAGCTTAGCCTCTCCTATGCTTTTAGAGTCCTCACCAACACCCAGAACCCTGTTTACAACCTCATTAGGTACCCCAATTTCTCCTCCCTCTTTGATAGGACTAAAACCCTATCGCCCCCCTTCAGCTTACGCATTAAATCAGACCTCTTTCAACTTGGCATCAACCCCGCCACTCTCGGCACCTATTCCTGGCCCACTTTTCCGCCTTGGGCCACCCCTCTTCCTTCTGTCCACCTTGACCTCTCCACTTATAACAAATCTCAAACTCACCCTAATCTCTTCATCAATCTCCACAACCAAATCAAAGACCAACTCTCAAATTACACCTCCATCTATACTGATGGCTCCAAGGAAGGCAACAAGACAGCTGCTGCTGCCATCATCCAAGACATCACCCTCAGTAGCAGACTTCCTGACCACTCATCCATCTTTTCAGCCGAGGCTAAGGCCATTCTCCTCGCCCTCAACTTTATTGAGTACTCTCCTCTTAGTCACTTTGCCATTTTCTCTGACTCAAAGGCTGTTCTTACTTCATTACTCAATCTTAAATGGGATAACCTCACCTGCCACCTCCTCCTCCGGAAACTCTTTTCTCCCACCCTCTGCAGGAAAAGTGTTCTTTTCTTCTGGATACCCAGCCATGTTGGCATCCCTGGCAATGACAGGGCTGATACAGCCGCTAAGCTTGCCCTTAACCTCCTCCCTTCCCTTTTCCCAAAACCCTCTCTGACATCAAACCGCTTATCGCTTCTCTTGTTCGTGACCGCTGGCAAACCTTATGGAACTTCCAAATTGATAACAAACTCCATGTTATCCAGCCCACAATCCCGATCAAATCCACCATTAACAACCTTTCTCGTATCGACAACGCTCATATTACCCGCCTTAGAATTGGTCACACCCACCTCACTCACTCCCACCTCCTTATTGGTTCCCCAACCCCTCTGTAACAATTGCCACTGCATCCTTACAATCCATCACGTTCTCCTTGCTTGGCCCCTGTACAACCTTCCCAGAGCTTCTCTCGCTCCCCACAACTCAATTGCTGAGTTCTTCCAAAAAAATCCTCCAGATAAAATAGTCTCCTTCCTCCAGCATGCATCCCTCTACAATCATATTTAATCCTCCTCTTCCACCCCCTCTCTACTCTGTTTTTAGTTTTACCCATGCACCTCCTCTCTCGATCACAGCTTTCTGGCTTTTGTTCTTGAATTTCTCTCATTCCTCCCCTGGTCTCTTTCCTTACTACCTCTAAAATGATCTGACCTCTCAGGCACAATTTGACCTTCGTTGTCGTGGTGCCGTTAAGACCTCATCAAACAAACAAACAAACAGGGAAAGGTGGTGGAGTTACACTTATACTCACCAGC
Source organism: Chiridota heheva (assembly GCA_020152595.1). NCBI lineage: Eukaryota > Metazoa > Echinodermata > Holothuroidea > Apodida > Chiridotidae > Chiridota > Chiridota heheva. The sequence goes on along the minus strand of JAIGNY010003987.1, from coordinate 504,859 downwards.
TTTAACCACATATGGTCCTCACACTCCTTTCTCCCTATTTAGGAGGAAAATGTTGATGTATTGGGGATCACTGAGACTTGGTTAACTGGTGACTTAAGTGAAGATGTGATATGCAATGAAATACCCCCTACAGGATATAAAATGATTCATGTTCCCCGTTCATCAGGGAAAGGTGGTGGAGTTACACTTATTCATAAAGCGGGTCTAAAATGTTCCAAACAAAAATTGTCATATTCGTCGTTTGACATTGTTGAGACTTTACTATCAACCCGTAATGATTGCTTGTGAGTGGCTGTTCTGTATAGACCACCATGTGGAAGCAAACACAGTCACCCCTTGTCGCTTTTTCTGCAGCAATTTCAGGATTATGTCGATAGTAGGGCGACTGCCCCAGGGAAGCTTATGATACTTGGGGACTTTAATTTCCATATGGATGACCAATGCAACGCAGATGCCTCCAAGTTCAGGGAGCTTCTCTTTAGTTTGAACCTGAAACAGCGCATCACAGGTGTGACTCATTTGCATGGTCATACCCTTGACTTAGTTATTACTAGATCAGACGAAAACTTATTTTCTAGGGTAACTTACAAACCACCATAATTGTCTGACCACTATCCACTTGTCTTTGAATGTTTGATTGACAGACCTGTTGCACCAAAGAAGGTCATCAGGAGTAGGAAATTCAAAGACATTGATATTGATAAGCTGAAAGGAGATCTAGCAGTTAGCCCATTATTGACATCATTACCAACTGATGTCACAGAGTTGGTTGCCCAATACAATTCAACTACAATTCAACTATGCTCAATATATTGAATTCGCATAACTGTCAAAGAAAACTCCCCATGGTTCACCAGTGAGCTGGCTAAAATCCGTAGGAAATACAGACAGACAGAGAGACAGTGGATCACATCAGGGCTTTCTGTCCATCTTGACATGTTACGTAGTCAAAGGAACAATTTCAATATGCTATGTAAATCTGCTAAGTCAAGATTTTACCAAGCAGAGATAGAAAGCAATGCTGGGGTTAAAAAACGTCTTTTTGAAATCATTGACAAGATCAAAAAGGTCAGTAATGAGAATGTGCTTCCATCAAGCAACAACGACAAAGTTCTCGCAAATATTTTCTCTGACTTTTTAGAAAACAAAATTTGCCAAATTAGACAAACATTTGCACCGGTTGACATACCCACAATTGTTTCTTTACCTGAAAATGTTGTACCATTAACATCCTTCCAACCAACAACTAAAGAAGAAGTGATGGAGATGATAACGTCAGGTGATTCCAAGTCGAGTATCCTAGACCCTCTACCAACGTCTCTTCTAAAAGAAACATTGGATATCCAAGTCCCAATACTTACAAACATTGTCAATGCCTCACTTGCAGCATCATGTGTCCCGCCATCACTGAAGTCTGCCAATATCACACCTATTATCAAGAAGTCAACATTCGACTGTGAAGACCCCCAAAACTACCGGCCAATCAGCAATCTGCCGCACATCTCTAAACTGATTGAAAAGGTGGTTGTGAGACAGCTGAACTCACATATAGATATGAATAGTCCAGCCGCACTCAACCAATCGGTGTACAGAAAAAATCACAGTACAGAGACTGCCCTTATTAAAATAGCTGATGATATTCAGTGTGCTTTAGATCAAAATCATTGTGTATTTTTAATTATGTTAGATCAAAGTGCAGCCTTTGACACAGTAAATCAGGACCTGCTGTTGCATCGTCTTACTGAATCTTATGGCATCACGGGCTCAGCACACGCCTGGCTGACTTCCTATTTTAAACAGCGTCATCAATCAGTTATAATCAATGGTGTGTCCTCTAATGCAAAACAATTGACATCAGGTTTCCCACAAGGCTCTGTTTTGGGACCCTTTATGTATCCTTTGTATACATCCCCAATGTTCAGGATAGCCAAGAAGTATGGTATTGAAATGCACATGTATGCCGATGACACACAATTATATGTGTCATGCAATCCAAATGAAGCTGATGTTACATTGCATAGGCTTAAAATGGCTGTAAGTGAGATAAGATCTTGGATGACAAACAACTATTTGAAGTTGAATGACTCTAAATCTGAGTTCCCTATCATTTGTAAAAGAAACACCAAAAAAGCATTGTCACACATCTCAAAAGTAAAGATAGGTCATACTTATGTTAAGGCCAGTCATTCAGCACGCAACATCGGGGCAATGTTTGACTCTGAATTTAACTTGGTTCCACAGGTAAACAGTGTTGTTAAATCTTGCTATTCACATCTACGTCAAATTGCTCATATACGTCAATTCCTTACTTTAGATGCTACCGCCACTCTGGTTAATGCGATCGTAACATCTCGTCTTGATTATGTTAACAGTTTATTAATTGGCCTTCCCAAATGTGTTACTCGCAAACTTGAACTTGTGCAGAATAACAGTGCTCGTCTAGTTTACATGAAACGTAAAAGAGACCATGCTACCCCACTTTTAGAATCCCTTCACTGGCTCCCAATTGATTTTAGAATAAAATGCAAAATCAATCTCTTAACGTACAAAGCCCTGCATGGTCTTGCACCCTCTTACCTGTCTTGCCTCCTTGAAACTTATATCCCGAACAGGTCATTACAGTCATCGTCTCTTCAATTTTTGTGTGAGAAGAAAACCAAATCCAAGGCAGGTGACAGGGCTTTTTCTGTTTGCGCCCCTAAATTATGGAACATCTTGCCTTTCAACATTAGATCAAGTAATTCTCTGGCCACTTTTCAAACTGCTTTAAAAACTTATTACTTCAAGCTTGCTTTTTATTCGTAGTCATGTATCTTACTTATTTTGTCTTTAATTTTATGTTTTAGTGTTATATTTTGCTTTAATCTTTTATGCTATCTTATGTTTTATTTTATTTCACTTCATATTTAGAATTTACTGTTAAGTGCTCTAAGCAGCCCTGTTGATTTAGCGCTTTATAAGTTTTACTTATTATTATTATTATTATCTGGAGGACAGCTATCATCACCCCCTTCCCTTAACCGGGAAAGAACAGTACCGACCCCTCCAGCTACCGCCCCATCGCCCTCACCTGCTGTCTCTGTAAAATTATGGAAAAAATCATTAACCAGAGACTAAACTGGTTCCTTGACACCAACAGAATCCTCTCCCCTCACCAAAGAGGCTTCCGGAAATGTCGCAGTACCCTGGACCAGTTAATTTACACTCGACACCGCTATCCGGGAATCCTTTGCAAAAAAGGAACACCTCATTGCCATCTTTTTCTACCTCAAGAAAGCTTTTGACACCACTGGGAAATACAACATTATCTGCAAACTTCACACCACTGGCCTCGGAGGCCACCTTCCTATCTTTATCTAAAACTTCCTCTCAGCCAGGAAGTTCCAAGTTCGTATTGGCCACACCCTCTCCAACCCCTATCCCCAAGAAGAGGGCGTCCCCCATGGCAGCATCCTCTCTCCCACTCTCTTTAACCTGAGCATTAATAACATAGCGGACAACATTGGCCGCAACATCAAACATGCCCTCTACGTGGACGACTTCACCATTTTCTATTCCTCCCCTAGCTTTCATTTTGTCAAAAATAGTCAGTCTCAACTCAGTCTTAACCGGCTGCAAGACTGGTGCAACAATAACGGTTTTAAATTCTCCAAAGACAAGACAGTCTGCATGCAATTCTGTTATTTCAACGACCTTCACCCCAACTGGAACCTCGTGCTCAATGGCAATCGCATCCCTAAAGTTGACCACACTAAATTCCTGGGTTTAACTCTAGAGGACAAGCTTGCCCTCAACCTTCCCCTTACCCCTTTTCCCAAAACCCTTTCGGACATCAAACCTCTTATTGCTTTCCTTGTTCGTGGCGGCTGGAAAACCTCTTGGGACTCCCAAAGTGATAACAAACTTCACGTCATCCAGCCCACCATTCCGATCAAACCCACCATTCACAACCTCTCCCGTGTCGACAACATCCACATTACCTGCCTTAGAATAGGTCACACCCACCTCACTCACTCCCACCTCACTCACTCCTACCTCTTATTGGCTTCCCCACCCCTCTGCAACAATTGCCATTGCACCCTCACAGTCCATCACGTTCTCCTTGCTTGCCCCCTGTACAACCTTCCCAGAGCTTCCCTTGCTCCCCACAACTCAACAGCCGAGCTCTTCCAAAAAAACCTCTGGATAAAATTATCTCCTTCCTTCATTATGCTTCCCTCTACAGCCATATTTAGTCCTCCTCTCCCACCCCCTTTCTCTCTACTTTGTTTTTGTCTTAACCCATACACCTCCTCTCTCGATCCCAGCTTTCTGACTTTCAGTTCTCGCATTTCTCTCAATCTTTCCCTGTTTTTTCTCCTTTCTACCTCTAGAATGATCTAACCTCTCAGGCACAATTTGACCCTTGCTGTCGTAGTGCTGTTGAGCCCTCATCAAACAAACAAACAAAAATCTGTTTTTATTAACGAGAAATCTAAGTTAAAAGTTTAGTATCATTTGTGTAGAAACGACTGAAATCAAACTCAGATTCTGCAGAGTCTTCATGCATTGTATATATTTTGTCCTGCAATTTTTAGGCTTAAAAACCATGGGATATGTCAAAAAAGTAGTAAATCTAAATCTAGTAATTATGTTTATGTAGAAAAAGTTGAAATAAACTTTCTTTAAAAATACATTAAAAATTGTTATGAATGTGAAGATAAGGACGCCAACTAAACCGGTCATTTCTACATAGATAGGAAAGAGCTTTAAACTTGAATATTTCCTTAACGGAATAAGATTTTTGACTGCTTTCTTCACCTTTTTGTTTCTTTTGAAGTCCTCTTTCATATAAGATGACTTGCTTGACCACTAAACTAATCCTTTATTACAAAGAGTTTACACTGATTAAGGATATTTATTGATCTAAGGTGAAAATCTGCAGACAAAAAGGTAAAGTCATTGTTATGATATAAGTGCATAATTACTTACCAAAAATGGTAAGTTCAAAATGGCTGATTTGCATGCACAATAAATCAATTTTCATATCAAAGATGTTTTGTTAAATTTTGGAGCTACTGACACTAGACAAAGAGAGCAGAGCTTGTTTGAATCATTTTGTACTGACTTTTCTGCTTTTGTCCATATAAGGTCATTCTGTGCCCATAAAGTTGCTACAGTTGCTACAGAGAACACATGTTTTGTTTGCTGTAAGATATTACAAAGCTAAAGAAAATGACAAAGAATATCAATTTTTTTATTTTTTTTATTTGATGCATACTTTGTAAGTATATTGTCGCATTTATAAGATCATCCTCAACTTGCCTCATGACATTTTGGTATTTTTATATCGGCGTCATTATTCAAATTTATGACTAGCAATTGAACAAAGAGTTGTATAGTTTTCACCTTTGACATACTCTCAGTCATTTATTTTGTTAGGAACTTCTCTTCATTAAATCCACCAAGGACAAGACATCCATTTGTCCTGTTTTATCCCAATTATAAGAAAAATAGTCAAATCTTAGAGCTTATTCAGAATTCTAACTCTTTAAATTACATTGAAGGTGAGGCTTATATCTGATTTGTAAAGTCTTCTCTTTCCTTCCATTTCTCCTTTTATGTTGTCATCTTTAACCATTCTGGCACATGACTATAATTGTTCAATTGTTTCTGAACAATCCAAAACCAAACCATGATTTCTATAGCATAATAATTATTTTCTGTTCGCATCGAAGCATAATGTGAACCTATGTAATGGCGATTTCGTCCGTCCGTCCGGCTTTCCACAGTTTTTTCCTGAGATTTCCTTGGAAATATTACAATGGTTTTTGAGAATTCCTCAGAAAATGTTAAAGTGTCTCCAGAATTCCTCAGAAAAAGTGAAAGTTCCTTCAGATATCCTTATGGAAGGTTAGAGTTTCCTTATAAAATGTTAAAGTTTTTCAGAGACACTTAAGACAGATTAAGACTAGTTTTCTTAAAAAGTCTACAATACATTTGATATTTCCTTAAAAGATAACTGTAAAATGATATAATTTTCCAATATTCTTCAGAGATCCTCAAGCATCTCTCTTGTAGCACTTGAAATTTAAAATCCTTAAAATTCTTTAAAATATTTAACATAAACCAACAGTTGTATCAGGCATGATTATTAAACTCCACTTTTATTATTGTGGTCATTTGCATAAAGTTGCTACAGTGTATGAACTGACCAAACTTTTTTTTATTTAGCATGCTTAGTCAGGGAGTGTAACAGGATGTGAATGCATATGGACATAGGGAGGGATGCCATGTGGGACATGGATGGGGACCATGCAGGACATATGATATAATATATACCATGTGGTATACACCAAGGGCTATATCAGGCATAATTTTTTGACTGCCTTTTTTTTCTTATTCAACAACTCATTTGCATATAAGTTATTATATGAACTTACACTTTCATACATAGTATGCTCAATCTGGGACTGTGATAGCTAGGATGAGACTTCTTATGGAGCCTATGGGATGTCATGTGGGACATGGGGTGGGATGCCATTTGGGACATGGGGTAGGATGCCATGTGGAACAGGGTGGAATGCCATGTGGGACATGGTGGGATGCCACAAGTAACACAGAGTGTGACATAGGTTGGGATGCCATGTGTGACATAGGTTGGGATGCCATGTGTGACATATGGTAGGATGCCATGTGTGACATAGGGTAGGAGGCTTTGTAAGACATAGGGTAAGAGGCCATGGGGACATGGGATATGATACCATGTGGGACATACATGTAGGATGGGATCCATTTGAGACATAGGGTGGGATGCCTTGTGGGTCATAGGGTGGGATTCCATGTGGGACATATGGTGGGAAGCCACTGATGTGGCACACAGGGAGGGATGCCATGCGGGACATAGGGAGGGATGTCATGTGGGAGATATGGTGGAATGCCATGTTGGACAAGGCATGGGATGAAATGTCATGTGGAACATTAGGTGGGATGTTATTTAGACATGGGATGTGATCCATGTGGGACATATGGTGGAATGCCATGTGGGACAAGGGAAAGAATTAGATGTCATGTGGGACATGGGGTGGGATGCCAAGTGGGTCTTATGATATGGGTGTCAATTTGCATGAGCATGCGAACCATGACGGTATTTACCATTCTAGTTGCTTTTACTTCAAATTGTCAAGAATTCTTTTGGTACATTTGAGATCCACATTTTTCACCCAAAAGTAGTACCCTCCATCTTGATTTTATTTGTTTTCTTTGCTTTGGTTCCGTACCTTTTTTAGGAAAACCCACAAAAGTTTTCCTTAGGTGCACATCCCAACTTGAACAAAATGATGGAAACGTGACTGTGTCAGGGAGTAGTAGACCGTTTGATCAGCTTTTTACGAAATAGATTCTGAGTAGCAGAAAAAGTTTTTTGCACTTTGGATAAAATTGATAAAAAGCAAAATAAAAACTGTTTTCCCCTTCTTCCCCTATTTGACTTGCCACTTATGCCCAATTATGTTGTGTTTTGACTAACTTGTACAAATTTGGGAAATGTACCCTCTTTGTTAACTACATTTCTGGATCTTCATCTTGTCTTTAAAATAAATGTACTTTGCATTTTCATCAATCTTTTCCTCTGTTCCAGGGTACAACCATTGTGGAGGATGAGCTGCTTCTGATGAGAGCAAGACAAAAGAGAAGTAGCAACAAGAAAGAGGAGACAGTGGGCACGGAAGCAGTCTCCGTCAAAAAACTCCCTGTCAGCACGTCTAACCTCAAAAAGGTCTGGCTTTACTGGTTCTAAACAGAACAGTTGTCTTATTGAAATACCTGTTATTTTTGTAATAATAAAAGCAGACAGTCAATTCATTTTCACTTTTCAAACAACCACCTCAGTTCCTGTTTTGTTTAAGTCTGCGGATCTTTTGAGACTTAAGTTACTAATTATTTTTAAACAAGAGAGGGAAGTCTCGTTTTAAAAGTGGTTTAGAAGATTTCAGAATTGTCTATCTTTTTCAGGCATAATTATTCAACCTATTTCAACTTTCTTTATCTGTATCTTTCTTATTTTTAGAAATCGATAATAGTCTTGTTAGTATTCTATTTGTTTTATGTCAATATTTATTTCCACTTTCACTTTGTTTTTTTAAATTGAAAAGGGAGTTTTATTGATATTCCGTTTGTTGCTGTCTATATGTTTTTCACTTTCATTTAGTTTTGTTTAGCCTGACTATTCAAGAATAGCAAGAGCTACTCTATTCCTGGCGTTGACGTCAGCATCGGCGTCAGGTTAAAGTCTTTGGAAGAGTTTCTATCTTATGATAAATATGATTGATTCCTGACATGAATCTCAATTGAAATATTAGTCTTGGCATAAAAGAAATATCAAACAAGAGATTCCTCACCTCAAAAGAACTTGAAATTAAGTGCTTGCATATATGAAATGAAATATAAGTAATGTTTTTGGATGAGTTTGTTTGTAATGATAATGACATTCCTGACATAAATAGCAATTACAATATTCGCCTTGGCATGAAAGAAAAATCAGGTTGGGTATGAAAAGAAATACAAACAATAATTGGAATGTTGGGTAGAAGATGACATGATAAGTAAATTTAGAAATTGGGATGAGTATGGGATTTTATGTGGGATGGTGGAATTGTATATAGGTCAAGTTGGGATAGCATGTGGGACAGAAAGTGTGATGGCATGTTGGACAGGTTGCATTGGCATGTTGGACAGGGTGGGTTGGCATGAGGTGGAATGGCATGTGGGACATGTGGTAGGTGTCATCAGGATTTTAGTTGTGTTGGTATGTGATTCATACATGTGGTGGAATTGCAGATCTGGTTTTCAGGTATGATTGCATGTGGTACATAGGGTATGGGATAGCATTTGGGATTGAAGTTGGGATGGAATGTGGGACAGGCTGGGCAGTGCGTTACCAGCAGTGAGGGAATTTATATCATTTGCAATGTCCAGTTTGTCATACATTTAGCAATATTGTTTTGCAAAATTTTGGTTTAATGTTGCTTTACACTTGCTAATTTTTCATACTGCTTGACATACATATTTTCGTAAATTGGAAGCTGGATTACAATCAAGGATGTAGTTCGGGAATGTGTGGGTGTTGGGAAGGGTTGGGTTTGGAAGGGGTTGGTTGGTCAGGGCTCAGGGGGTAAAATATATAATGAAAAATAACAGACAAACAAAAATTCCACTTTCAAGAATTGTTTAAGACTGTTTAACTTTCAGAAGGATGCTTTTAATAAGTGAAACTTTCATTGACATTGGTAAGTCAGGGCCTCTCCTTTGTGGTTCAATGGATAAAACTAAAACAGTTATAACAGTGTTTCAGTTATAAAGAGTGCTAGCTCTCACACATCTTTTGAGTTAATGGGTGAGGTTTGAGCTTTCTGCTTATATCTGGGACAACGCTAAGATATTTTGAAGCTTGTAGCAAAATGTTATGAAAACTAAAGCAAAGGAAAAGGTAAGAGCATTCTTTAAAGCTCAAGTAATTTAAAATCATCTGCCCCTACTACCCCATTTCTGTATATACTTCCCTCAATAAGCCCATTCTCTATACTAGCTTTGAATAGGCGAGCATACTGTCCTCACGACAGTTCTTGTTGAAAATTAAAAATAAGAGTGTTATTAGTATTTATTTGTTGTTGTCTATACATAGGCCTGGGCGGTGCATCGCAGAGTCTCCAGGGATGATTGGATGGAGTGGTTGCGTCGTCTGAGTATTGAACTTCTAAAAGAGTCACCGTCTCACGCCCTCAGGTCGTGCTGGGCTCTAGCTCAGAGCTATAATCCCTTGGCCAGGTGAGTTTTGAGGTTCTTTGTTAAACCATTCACCGGTTCAGATAACCATTTGCACTTTGGTCTTTTTAAACTTGAGGTAATGCAAATACTCACTCCCACCTCCTTATTGGTTCCCCCCAACCCCTCTGTAACAATTGCCACTGCGTCCTCACAATCCAACACGTTCTCCTTGCTTGCCCCCTGTACAACCTTCCCAAAGCTTCCCTCGCTCCCCACAACTCAATTGCAGAGTTCTTCCAAAAAAATCCTCCAGATAAAATAGTCTCCTTCCTTCAGCATGCATCCCTCTACAACCATATTTAATTTTCCTCTTCCACCCCCTCTCTACTTTGTTTTTGTTTTACCCATGCACCTCTTCTCTCGCTCACAGCTTTCTGGCTTTTGTTCTTGAATTTCTCTCATTCTTCCCCTGGTCTCTTTCCTTACTACCTCTAAAATGATCCGACCTCTCAGGCACAATTTGACCTTCGTTGTCGTGGTGCCGTTAAGACCTCATCAAACAAACAAACAAACAAATATTTAATATATAACAACACTTAATTACAGCCAGGAGGATTTTTTAGTTTACCCATGTAAAGTTGAATGAGTAAGTTTTGAATATGCATACAAGTGTTACTCATTCAGCCATGCATGTGTTATGTATATAAGCAACCCTTTAATGTGTACATCTAAGGCATAGTTTGTCCCAAAAGCTTAAAGTGTTATTACACATGCTATGTGGGGTTTGTGGCATCATAAGATTTTCTTAAGCTTGATATTCTGTAAAATATAAAAGAGTTACTGCCTTGACCCTAAGCATTCTTCATGGCTTTTACAGAGGCATAAGTACAATCTGCAGAAAATGGAAGTACTGTATTTTACACTATAAGCCCCCAGGTGCTTACAAAAATTGAATTGCACCACTTTTTAGGCCCAAAGTTTTTTTCTAATAAGTGCCCATGCTCAGGAGCCACATACAGTGTGCTATTCGAACTGCATTGTGTGAACTGGTCCTATACTAGCCCCACAATAACCATTACAAAAACATTGTGAGCGGAGGATGCAAAATAAGCCCAAAAAATGTAACAAAACGTATTTTAAGTCTTCAAATTAATCAATTAAAATAACGTTATCAGTCAAAAAATGTTAAGTAGGCGCTTATTAGAGCAGGGGCACTTAATGCGTCGAATACGGTAATTATTGTCAGTACTAAATTGATTATGTCCATAACCTGGAATTGGAATAAAGATAGAAAGAAAGAAATAATTTGGCCAGAGCCATTCTGTATTTTACTGTGGTTACTGGGATGTACCCTCCATGTTGTTTGCATGTCTGTATATTTATCATTCAGTTCATTGTTATGTCATGACCCTATTCGAATCATTCTTATTTGTACACTCGTATCCCATTGTACCTTAAACTAAGTTCTTCACTTGCCATGTCACTTTACTCAAAATGGCTTCTGAAAAAAATGAAACTGCCTGGACCACGTCCTCAAATTTGACAATTTCATCCGTGAAGCCTTCATCAGAAATCATTATGCCATCTCTATCTTCTTCGACCTCGAAAAGGCCTTCGATACTACATGCAGTATGGTGTCCTCAAAGACCTTCACTCCTCTGGCCTTACAGGCTCCCTCCCCACCTTCATCCAGAATTTCCTCCACTCCCGCCACTTCCGAGTTTGCATCGGTAACACCTACTCCCAAAGGTACACCCAACACCTGGGTGTCCCTCAAGGCAGCTTTCTCTCCCCCATTCTCTTTATCCTCAAAATTAATAGCATCACCAAAACTCTCACCCCCAACATCAAAAGCTATCTCTATGTCAACGATTTCACTATCTACTCATCCTCTCCATGCTTCCATACTCTCCAAAATAACCTACAACACTGTCTGGATAGTCTGGATCACTGGAGCGACTTTGACAGTTTCAACTTCACAAAAGACAAAACTGTTCTCATCCATTTTAACAACAGCAAGTCCTTCTTCCTCCGCCCCAATCTCCGCCTCAAAGATTCCATAATCCCCAGTAAAGACAGTTCTCGCTTCCTCGGAATCACTCTCGTCTCCAAACTTTCCTATCTTCCCCACATCAACACCCTCAAAACAAAATGCCACAAAATCCTCAACCTCCTCAAGGTCTTCTCAAGCACTGACTGGGGAGCAAACCCGCTCACTTTGCTCAACTTATACTGCTCCCTCCTCAGATCCAGGCTGGACTATGGCAATTTTATCTTCGCCTCTGCCCGTAAATTTTACTTGAAACACCTGGAGGTTACTGGGAACACTGCCCTAAGGCTTTGCCTTGGCACCACTCACACCTCCCCTATCACTAGTCTTGATGTCGAGGCCAATGAACTTCCCTTTGACCTCTGATGCACCAAGGCCGGCCTCTCCTTTGCTTTCCGCATCCTCACCAATCCACATAACCCTTGCTTCCATTCCATCCATTCTCCCTCCTTCAACAACCTCTTCCATCTTAACAAACGCATCCACCCACCTTTCGGGATTCGAATGCACTCCCACTTCTCCAAAGCCAACATCAACATTTTCTCGATCGCCAGATACACCATCCCACCTACACCCACCTGGACTATTCACCCCTCCACCCCCTCCCTCCCTTCTCAAGGTATACCTTGGCCTTTCCTCCTTCACGAAAGCTCTTCACAACCCACCCTTCTTCCACTCCAAATACTGCCAACTCAGTAGACATTTCCACACGGGAAGGCTCTTTGCAGCCGCCACTGCCTGTCTTGCCTCACCCTCTCCTCAAGGCTACCCGACGGCACCTCTATCTACTCTGCTGAGGCGAAAGCCATCCTCCTAGCCTTAAACTTCATGAAACTCTCTTTCCGTCCCCGTTTCGCCATCTTCTCTGACTCTAAATCCGTCCTCACTGGCGTCCTTAATATGCTCTGGCCCAACCCTCTCATTCTACAAATCCTCATCAAACTCCACACTCTCTCCTCCTTCGGAAAGAATATTATCTTTTTCTGGATTCCCAGCCATGTTCGCATCTATGGCTACGAGAGAGCCGACAGAGCCGCCAACAAAGCTCTGTCAAACATCGCCTCTTCTTTCCCTATTCCACACTCAGACCTCCGTCTCTCCATCTCCAACTACATAAAAAGAACCTGGCAAAACTCCTGGAATAACAAAACCAGTAACAAACTCTACACCATCAAACCCAAAGTCGGGACCAACAACCCCCTCTGCACAGTCGCACCTGCAGGGAAGACATCGTTGTCACCCACATCCGCCTCGGCCACTCCGCTCTCACTCACTCCCATCTCTTATCTGACTCCCCTACCCCTCTCTGCCCTACATGTAACACCGATCTCTCCATCAAGCATATCTTCGTAACCTGTCCCCTATACCAGAACTCCAGATCTCTTCTCTCCTCACTATCCTCAATTTGGACCTTTTCGAAAACATTTCTTCCTCAAACATCATCAACTTCCTCCACAGCAACAAGCTCTTCCACCACATTTAACTCCCCCCTTCCCTCTTTTTCTACACCTAACCTTACTTACCTCCTTTTTATCTTCTTTTCTTTCTGCTTTTCTTCCTTACAAGCCTTCCTTTTCCTCACTATCCTATTCTTACACCATAATTTATTAACACCTTCTTGGCTTATTTGATTTAACTGTAGCGGTGCGGTTAAACATCAACGAACCAAATCAAACCTTACCATGTATATTCTGATGAGTACAGGTAGTTTTGCCTGCACGAATCAAATTTTTGAATAAAATCATGACAAGTCAAATTGATTGAATCATTCTTTTAGATATTCATCATTTGATGTATTTATGTTTCTGGTAGGGATCTGTTCAACGCAGCATTTGTGTCATGCTGGTCAGAACTGACGGAACAAGATCAGGACAGCCTCATCCTCAGTTTGCAGAAAGCCCTACAGTCGTTAGACATTCCTGAAATCGTGCAAATCCTCCTCAACCTTGCCGAGTTCATGGAGCACTCTGATAAGGTATGTTACCGACTTTTGGCGAAGTCAGAAAAATCCTAGTATAGCTGTAAATTGCTATATAGACTTCGATGAAGCAAAGTTACTATGCATTTCTTAGATAATTGTATTTTATTAATTCTTTAATTGTTTAAACCAAATGTATAAAATCTTTAAAAAAGTAATAAGATTTTCAGTTGTTTTAAAAACGGAATAAAGTTGTATTACAAGAAACACATTTTGCCAAAGTTGTATCGCTATACTCAGAATTCAACCTTGCTGAGTTCATGGAACATGTAGGTTACTGACTTGATAGCAATGTGCAAGATTCACCCTCATGTGGTCTTACATCAAGGAACCATAAGCAGGGGAAGAGTGCAGTCTGGTAATTGCCTCCTAAAATACTGTATTTTCACTTGTGAACAAAATTTGGTTAAGGATGTTTTGGGGCTAATGTCAGTTATGTTAAATGTTTTGGCAATTTTCATTTGCCACCACTCCCCCCTCCCCACCACTCCCCTCCCCACCACTCCCCTCCCCCACCACTCCCCTCCCCCACCACTCCCTCCCCCACCACTCCCCTCCCCACCACCCCCCTCCCCCACCACTCCCCTCCCCCACCACTCCCCTCCCCCACCACTTCCCCTCCCCACCACTCCCCTCCCCACCACTTCCCCTCCCTTAACAAAATTGGGATCCTACACATGTGCTATGATGTCCTGAGGGTCAAGCCTCAATTCAAAATTGAGTGAAGATTCAAGCCGTTGAGGAAAGCAAACATATTTCGTTAATGACAGAACTTTCAAACTCAACTGGGCTATTTGCAATTGAGAAGACGCTTTTAAGAAACCTTGCTTGCTCACAAGAATTGCATGCACAAAACAATTCCAATAATGTTATTTGTATGGAAAATGGACACAAACATTTAATGCACGCAAACTTTCCATGCATGACTCATTTCTTAATTCTATTAGGTTTTAGGTCCAGCTCATTTCTAATATTTATTGCTTAAAGGTCTGCGACCAGGTAGCAACAACTTCACTTTAATTGCTTGAATATATATGTGCTAAAAGCCATTCAAATATAAACAAAAAAAGTTTTATCAAAATTGGTTACAAATTTACCAGTTTACAACATTTTGAATATATAATAAATAAGTCATGCAAATTTTTATTCAAACTTTTACACCACAAATCTATGAATTTCTTTATTTTTTCAATGCATTTTCAATCCGTTACCAACTTCCTTCTAATTGGGAGCAGCTGCTTATGACCAGAAAACAGTCTGATGAAATTAGAATAATTCCATTGAAGATTTTGAGCTGCTATACATTACATACTGTAACGTTTACGTTTCGTGTCTTCTAAGGTAGAATATTGGCTGTGAGTTCGTTTAACAAGTCCAGACTAAAGTAAGCTCAAATAGGAGAAATAAGTTGCACTTAGCTTTAATTAAACTCTTCTTGGTTAACTTGTGAACCTAAAACACTTGCAGAACACAACGTAGAAAACAGAAGTTACAAAATATATAAGCTTGTAGAAAATCATAGACTCTCTAAAATCCAACTTAAAATGGACGTCCTTCAGTAAACTGAGAAAACACAAAACTCCTTCAGACTTGTGTGATGTAATATCATAAGAGATATATTTCCTAAAAATGGCGATGTGGCAACGAGCCTTTTATCGCCTGCTTATCCTTGAATGTTGAAAAAGAAAACGTTGAGTAGAAAACTGGCCTGATTTGACTTGTAAATTGGTGTATTAGATGGCTTTAGAATGAAGTGTGGAGGGTTGTTGGTGTCTGTGCACGGGGATGAGTCAGGATAAAATGTGTGGAGGGTTGTTGGAGACTGTGTACGGTGATGAGTTAGGATACAATGTGTGGAGGGTTGTTGGAGACTGTACGGTGATGAGTCAGGATATAATGTGTGGAGGGTTGTTGGAGACTGTGTACGGTGAAGAGTCAGGATATAATGTGTGGGGGGTTGTTGGAGACTGTGTATGGTGATGAGTTAGGATACAATGTGTGGAGGGTTGTTGGAGACTGTACGGTGATGAGTCAGGATATAATGTGTGGAGGGTTGTTGGAGACTGTACAGTGATGAGTCAGGATAAAATGTGTGGAGAATTGTTGGCTTCTGTGTATGGTGATGAGTCAGGATATAATGTTTGGAGGGTTGTTGGAGACTGTGTACAGTGAAGAGTCAGGATAAAATGTGTGGAGAATTGTTGGCTTCTATGTATGGTGATGAGTCGGGATATAATGTGTGGAGGGTTGTTGGAGACTGTGTACGGTGAAGAGTCAGGATATAATGTGTGGAGGGTTGTTGGAGACTGGTGAAGAGTCAGGATATAATGTGTGGAGGGTTGTTGGAGACTGTACGGTGAAGAGTCAGGATATAATGTGTGGAGGGTTGTTGGAGACTGTACGTTGAAGAGTTAAGATATAATGTGTAGAGGATTGTTGGCTTCTGTGTAAGGTGATGAGTCAGGATATAATGTGTGAAGGGTTGTTGGAGACTGTATGGTGATGAGTCAGGATATAATGTGTGGAGGGTTGTTGGAGAGTGTGTACGGTGATGAGTCAGGATATAATGTGTGAAGGGTTGTTGGAGACTGTGTACGGTGATGAGTCAGGATATAATGTGTGGAGGGTTGTTGGAGACTGTATGGTGATGAGTCAGGATATAATGTGTGGAGGGTTGTTGGAGACTGTGTACGGTGATGAGTCAGGATATAATGTGTGGAGGGTTGTTGGAGACTATGGTGAAGAGTCAGGATATAATGTGTGGAGGGTTGTTGGAGACTGTGCGTGGATGGCTCTTTCCAGGTGAATGGTTAGATTAGCTGGTTTCTTGCAATTTGGCCAAGTGGAGTGTTGATTCGGTTGTTTGGTATCAGTAGGTCGTCATCAGTGAAAAGTTGTTTTAGATGGTTGATATTAGTGGCTTTATCCATGTACTTGTTGTGCAGTGTTGTCATTCTATCGGGTATAGTATCAAAACTCGCTTGCTGATGAAGAGTAGTTTTGTTGAAACGTATTGTGGAAGTCCGGTTGAGATTCAAGTGCTTGGTTTTGGATTCTTTGTAGTTTAAGTAAGTTTGTCCATCCGGTGTTGATAAATTCGATGGAGCCGTATTCAAGAATTAGGCGGATAAAAGATTGGTAGGTACGTAGTGCTGTGGAAGTCAAGATTCCCCAATCCTTTCCTTTGATAGTTCTGATGAGATGAAGTCTTTGTTTCGCTTTGATAATGATATTGTTGATGTGAGGGGTCCATGAAAGTCTTTTGTCAATTGTTAGTCTGAGGAATGGGGCTGTCGTTGGCTGGTTAGTCGGTACATTGTCTATTGTCAGTTGAAATGATGTTTGATGTTGGAATCAGCTCTTCTTGAAATGTTTAACGTGTTACTTTTGCTGGGGTTGAGTTTGATTTTTCAATAATAGCACCATTTGCTGAGACCTTGTGCTCACCACTGTTTTATACTGGTCCTTCATTAACATGCTCCAAGTAATCCCTAATTTACATAAACACAATAGGGTGAGCTGAAAATACTAATATACTTTCCCGCCTTAATGCGTGATTGGTTGGAAAACACATCATGTGCTAAAACACAACAGCCAAGAATTCTTGGAGGTTTAAGGGACAATAGGCAAATAACAATAAGCAATTTAAGGAGCTTAAAAAGGCAATAACCCTCTTGAATTGGAATGTAATGGGAAGAATGCAGGCTTCAAACGCAATAGCGAGCATTAGGCTCCATTAGAAACAATCACTTCTGCACTGCACCACATGAAAACGGCTACACCCTTATTTCGCCACCTGTCGCAGCGTTACAATACAATAACTAACCATAACTCAGATACTACAGGTGCTCTTGCCCATAATTTAAAGACTGCTTTGTTCAGAATATCAACTTTTTCTGGTGGGCATAAAATTGACCATCTACCTTTAAACAAAAACAGTGTATAGTTTAAAGGAGACATCAAATCTGACATAATCCTTATTTTATAGATAGAATTGAAAATAGCAAATTTTCTGACCAAGTTTCATAACTTCCGAAGCAATCTAACACATTTGTTGTAATTATTAAAGACTTTAATGCTACTACTTAACAGTACAATAAGAGCTGCCATTTTGATTTTAAAACATGCAGATTATGATGTCGTCAGCCCAGGAATGCTTTGTATTTCTAATCATAATCTACCTCAAGTTTTCTAGCTTATGAAAAAGTTGTTTTCTTTTGTAAGGGTCAAGGAAATTTTTTTTACTCATGAAATTATCAAACATGCTGTTAAAACTTTGTGTCACATCATTTTGGAATAAAAAACTTTAATCACATTTGATAAAGAAATACATTATAATCCTTATGTATATGTTGGGGAAATTATGTTATCATGCACAATATTTCATTACAGAATTAGACAAAATGGCAGCCCCCATATGTCGATTTCAAACACGAATAACTCTAGATAGGTTTAAGAATTTGACTTGCTGTGTTTGGCAGTTGGTTAAGATGTTTACCCTCTATCATATGAAGTAATGATTGCATCAGACTTTGTCTCTTTTATCAGTTATATGTGGCATTTGTGTTGTCTCTGTAGGGTCCTCTACCTCTCAACACTGTTCTTCTGGGTGACAGGGCTTCAAACTGCAGGGCATACGCCAAAGCTTTACATTACAAAGAGGAAGAATTCCACAAAGGTGCCAACACCCAGATACTGGAATCACTAATCAGGTAGGTGAACCAATCCTAAATGATGGACAAGTAAAGGCAATAAAAGCCCAAGTCTATTAATTTATTATAATTCATGTAAATAACAAAACAATTGAACAAAGTCAGGTGAGAATTGATCAATTATAAAAGCAGTAAAAGCTTTTGCCATCCCAAGAACATAAATAAATTGTTGTGTTCTTACTTACCTGTTACTTAGATATTTGTCTTCATTAAGTATAAACCCGTTTATGTGTGGAATGTCCATATATAAACATAGTTTTTTGAAAAGAATTGTAATCATCATTTGATTAACTTGCCCTCAGCCTTCCCCTACCCCTTTTCCCAACACCCTTTCTGACTTCAAACCGCTTATCGCTTCCCTTGTTCGTGGCGACTGGCAAACCTCATGGGACCCCCAAATTGATAACAAACTCCACTTCATCCAGCCCACCATTCCAATTAAACCTACCATTCACAACCTCTCCCATTTTGACAACGTCCACATTACCCACCTTAGAATAGATCACACCCACCTCCTTATTGGTTCCCCCCCTCCCACCCCTCTGCAACAATTGCACCCTCACAGTCCATTACGTTCTCTTCGCTTGCCTCCTGTACAACTTTCCCAGAGCTTCCCTCACTACCCACAACTCATTAGTTGAGCTCTTCCAAAAAAAAAAACCTCCAGATAAAATGATCTCCTTCCTTCATCATGCTTCCCTCTACAACCATGTAACCATGTTTAGTCCTCCTCTCCCACCCCCTCTCTTTACTTTTTTTTTCCCTTCACATTTAGTCCTCCTCTCCCACCCCCTCTCTCGCTACATTCGTTTTCTTTCACCCATACACTTCTCTCGATCTCAGTTTTCTGGCTTTAAGTTCTCATGTTTCTCTCAATCTCCCCCTGTTTTCTCTCCTTCCTACCTCTGGAATGATTTAACCTCTCAGGCACAATTTGACCCTTGCTGTCGTGGTGCTGTTAAGCCCTCATCAAACAAACAAACAAACATAATTAACTCTGGGAAAGAACCTATCAATAACTAATTTAAAATGCTATATAGAGGTGCAGTGGTTAGGGAGTCTTGCTTGTTGGCGATTGGTACCGATTTCGATTCCCGTTGTGAGCGCTGCATTGTGTCCATGAGCAAGGTACTTCATCCTACTTGTTTCAGTCCACTCAGCTGTAGGTGAGTACCAGTGCTACATGCTGGGGAGTTGACCTGTGATGGACTGCCATCCTATGCAGGGGGAGTTATGTGCTCTCATCTACTTGTGCCATGGAATCTGGGGATAAGCACCGACCCTATGTACCTAATGGCTCTGATCAATTGAATTTTAACCTTAAAATAAATACAGGATCATCTTTCCTATAGTTTTGCTAAGATGCCTTTTATGAAATCTATATAATATTTAGCTGTCTTCTCTCTTTTTTACCTTTGTGTTTTCATGACTGCATGTTTTGTAAATGGGTTATCTCATCCACAGACAATACCCATCTTTGAGTGTGCCTTCTATCAGAACAAGTAAGGCCGTTGCATACCAAACCACTGAAGCAAAATTTGTACCACGGCAAAAAATTATGCCCCACTAATGTGACTTTTTCTGGTTTTGACTCCTAAAGTGACCAACTTGAACAAAATAACACTTTTTGCAAATTTTTCAGTATCAACAGAAAGCCATAATAAAACACTTAATCGCATGTACAACACATTTTCAAATATTTTTGTGTTCATGACTGATTTTCTAAGAGAAATTACTCCCGCGCCATGTTTCTTGATTGTCAAGTTTTTGGTGTCTATTGATCACTTCAGTCCAAGTCTTGGTGTGCATTGATTACTTCAGTCCAAGTCTTGGTGTCCATTGATTACTTCAGTCCAAGTCTTGGTGGCCATTGATTACTTCAGTCCAAGTCTTGGGGTGTGTGGACTCATTTTCACCTAATTCTCAAATTCCAAGTCTTACCATGATCAAGGGCCTTATGTTTCTATTAATTTGTAAGTCTGCTCAGATGGTTGAAATACAAATTCCTACTAATTTCAATCCTTACTAGCATTAACAACCAGCTCCATCAGCCGGAGGCAGCGTTTGGTGTCTTGCAGTACGCCATGAAGAACTACAGAGCTGAACTGGTAGGTTGATTGTTTGTTTACATGCTCATCCCTTGCGGGAATTTACGCCAATCAATACACTGACTACAGCAACTGCCAGTCTTGCCTGCCAAACGTACAAGATAATACATGTATGGTTTGGATTTACTACCCAGAAAACAAGACAATGATCTTGATGCCGGAGCTGGATTCAAACCTATGACCTCATAAATAGAAGATGCAAATTATACCACTAAACCACACTGAGATGGTTGAGATTATATTTGATGATAGTCAGTCTTAAAACTCCCTCCAGGTCAATTTTAATTTTGGATGTATTTTTGAAAGATAAAATTTGCCTATGAAGGCTGTAAAGTACTTTGTATCTATTATGTATTTGGGCCATTGCACAGTCTTTCCGCAGTCCGTCACGTAAATCACAGACTGCGGAATGGCCTTAGCAGATCCCTGGGTGACCCACGGGTCTGCTAGGGCCATTCCATAGTTCGTCATGTAATTCACAGACTGCGGAATGGCCCATTTGATGTCCAGAATGCTAAGGAAAACTTAATATTGAGCATTTTTCATGTTTGTGAAAAATTATCAAAATTATGATATTTTTTGGAAAAAAAAGAGATAATTATCCATGCATACATTGAAAAAGACAATGTGCAAAAGCCCATCCCCTCTTTTCAGTTATTTAGTAACCTTTTTTCTAGTTTTTACTCCTAATTTTCTCTGTTTAGATATTCCTACATCCTATATTTCCTTACTGAGCAGAATTTATCCCCCCTCTGTAACTCATTGTACCTATTTACATTTGAACGGCAGACAGCATTCTGATAGAATTGTGAATCACATGGTTACTCCTTGGTGAACCTTAGGTGGATTGCATTAAGTGTTACATATATACAGAGCCTGAAATCTCATTCATGAAGTAAGGGGAAGGACTAAAGGCACAAAAATGTTCGGGATGCAGCATATTTTTCAAATAATTTTTCCAAAAAAAAAATATATTTTTTAAATTACCTCATGAAAGTGGGGAAAGGGCACTCCTGGAATTACAGCCCTGCATGTGCACATTCATGTCAAATTAACTGCGTTAACAAAATTCTTTGATTTATTTCTACTTTCTCCACAAAGCAAATTCAAGAAACGTGGTACGAGAAGCTCCATGACTGGGATAATGCTCTAACAGCTTATGAAAAGAAGCATGACGGCAACCCAGACGACTTTGAGCTCATCCATGGCAGACTGAGATGTCTGGAAGCTCTTGGTGAATGGTAATGCTTTAAAGCCTGAGCTTTTGTTTATTATCCCCGCCTCCCAACCCCCACCCCAACAGGGCGGCAACCCAGACAACTTTGAACTCTTTCATGGAAGGCTGAGATGTCTGGAAGCTCTTGGTGAATGGTAATGCTTTAAAGCTTAAGCATTCTTTACAAATAACCCCCACCCAACCCACCCTCACGATGCCAACCCAGATGACTTTGAACTCTTCCATGGCAGGCTCAGATGTCTGGAAGTTCTCTGTTAATGGTAATGCTGTAAAGTTTAAACTCTATTATCTGCAGTTAACCCCCTCCCCTTCCCCAATAACCTTCCTGGGTCACATCAAGTACTACAACAGCATTTACCTCTCTGGCATGTTTTAACCATCACTGTGGTGCCTCACCACGCAACCAACCCACTTGAATAGTGTGGTTTGGGAGGAGGAGGGGGAATGATTTTAGTTTCGTGTTCGGTTATTTAATTAAAAGATTAGTTCAATGATCAAGCATGTTCATCTTATGTGAAAGAGGACTTGAAAAGAAACAAAATAGTGAAGAAAGCATTCAAAAATCTTATTACGTTAGGGAGATATTCAAATTTAAAGGATTACTTAAGTGGTCAAGAATGTCCAACTTATATGAAAGAGGACTTAAAAAGAAACAAAATGGTGAAAAAAAATAATTAAATTGTGAAAAGATCAAATAAACTTTCTTTAAAATACATCAAGACTTTGAGGAATCTGAGGCTGTGACATCACTAGTCTGATTTTAGTCATTTCTACACAAATGATACCAAACTTTAAACTTAAATATCTCCTTAACAGAAAAATATTTTGAATGCTTTCACCATTTTGTTTCTTTTCAAGCCCTCTTTCATATAGAATAAACATGCTTGACCACTGCACTAATCCTTTAAGGTGTACCTCTTGGGGGGACCAGGATTTACATTTTTATAGCCTAGAAAAAAGAACATAGTTGTTATAAGCCTTAAGATATTTTGGTAAAATGTTTAACATGCTTTTGGTATGCCCAGAATATATTGTGCTTCAATGCGTTCCATCAGACGAGATTGCCCTTAATCATTTTGCACACTCACTATTTTGTACTAGAACGTAAGAAACTTTCAGCATCTTCAGCTTAATAAGGCCTTGAATATTGTAAAGTGATGTGGAATAGTTACACATACAATATATGTGATCATCTTTATCTCTTAATATTTCCAGGGGTCAGCTCCATGACTTGGCCTGTGATAAATGGCCCCTTGTGACTGATGAGAACCGTCAGTCCATGGCCCGTATGGCCGCTGCAGCTGCCTGGGGTCTTAAGAATTGGGACAGCATGGAGGAGTATGTATGTCTCATACCACGGGAAACGTTCGACGGAGCTTTCTATCGGGCAGTGCTCAATGTTCATCAGGACCATTTTGCTCAAGCCCAGCAGGTCAGATATAACTCTTTCATTGATTTCTGGTAGCATAGAAATAATTATCTGCCTAATTTTATGACCCAAGAACAAAAAGTCTGGGAGATTTTCGCAATGTTTTCTGAAAAGAACCATCTAATACTTTATTGCTGTGCGCAAATTCACTAGTGTACAGATGTTCAACAGATAGTACCCTGATCCAATAACACTTTTTTTCACTACTACTACTACTGCTACTACTACTACTAATACTGCTACTACTACTACTACTACTGCTACTACTACTGCTACTACTACTGCTACTACTGCTACTGCTGCTGCTGCTGCTGCTGCTGCTGCTGCTGCTGCTGGTGCTGCTGCTGCTGCTGCTGCTGCTGCTGCTGCTGCTGCTGCTGCTGCTGCTGCTGCTGCTGCTGCTGCTGCTGCTGCTGCTGCTGCTGCTGCTGCTGCTGCTGCTGCTGCTGCTGCTGCTGCTGCTGCTGCTGCTGCTGCTGCTGCTGCTGCTGCTGCTGCTGCTGCTGCTGCTGCTGCTGCTGCTGCTGCTGCTGGCAGCTGCTGCTGCTGCTGCTGCTGCTGCTGCTGCTGCTGCTGCTGCTGCTGCTGCAGCTGCTGCTGCTGCTGCTGCTGCTGCTGCTGCTGCTGCTGCTGCTGCTGCTGCTGCTGCTGCTGCTGCTGCTGCTGCTGCTGCTGCTGCTGCTGCTGCTGCTGCTGCTGCTGCTGCTGCTGCTGCTGCTGCTGCTGCTGCTGCTGCTGCTGCTACTGCTGCTGCTGCAGCTGCTACTACTGCAGCTGCTGCTGCAGCTGCTGCTGCTGCTGCAACTGCTGCTGCTACTACTACTGCTGCTGCTGCTGCTGCTGCTGCTATTACTACTGCTGCTGCTGCTGCTGCTACTACTACTAATGCTACTACTACTACTACCACTACTACATGATGAAGTACCCTAAAGAAGCTTTCCTGAATGTAATTTTAACCAAATTCTGTATCGATTGTTTTTATGTACTTACCAAAATTTCCATGTCTTGAGCTTTTTCCTTCACAAAATGGCAGCCCCTCAAAAATATTTTTGCAGGGTTTTTTTATTTTGGTCCTACTTGTATTAGTTCTGTGCTACCTTTTGTATACTGGGTATTTATGTGAGTTCATCATGACTAAGTGGTACTGGTTCTTTGGTATTTTAAAGCATATTAAAGGAGCACTGGAATGAAAGTTGAGGGCATATTATTCTGGGGTCCCTATAGTATTTAAATTCTTCTTTTGCATGCAGCAGTACTAATAGCATCAATGCCACTAAATCACTTTCTGAGTTCATGAAATTTAATTATTTTTTCACCATTAGTTTAATGAGAGTACATCTTGTAATTGATAACTGTGATGATCCTAACACTATATGTGACATCTGTTCTGTGAAAGCTGCATATATTTGCATACGATAACCCCTTTCCTTTTTGATTTCACAGAATTATGATAGTAATTATGATGTTCCTATAAAGATTTGAATATTGAGCTTGTCTACAATTGTTGCTAATGTGTCTAATTATCAGTCAACCCATTTCTATCAGGTTATCAAATATTGTCACTATCTATATCAAGTGTTGTTTGGGAGAAAAAAGTTCCACTTTCAAGTTTTCTACATTGTGACTTTTTGGTTCTGATGCTATCAGCAACTACTATCAACAACTATCAGTGTAAAGGTGTGTGTGTGTGTTACGCCTAGCTTGTAAACACGATATCTCAAGAACGATACATTGGATTTATGTCATATGTGGTACACAAATAGCCCATGGTCCACAGATGTGCCCTATTGTTTTTGGTGATGATGTCATGCGGGGCTTAATGTAAAAAATTTAATGTGAAATGTTCATATTTCAACAACCGTTTGTCTGTTTTGTTTCATATGTGGTATAATGTTGTCAGCAAGTGTCCACATGCTCATAGTATAAAAATGTTAAATCTCATTAATATGCATAGTGGGCGTGGCTTAATATTATTTTGCTGAAAAGAGCTTGTAAACATGATATCTCAAGAACGGTAAACTGGATTCATACCATATGTGGTACACAGATAGCCCATGGTTCGTAGATGTCCCTATTGTTTTTGATGGTGATTCATTCATATTAATGAGTAGGCGGGGCTTAATATAAAAATTGTTGAAATGCTCTTATTTTGACAATAACATGTCTGTTTTGTTTCATATTTGTTATAATATTGATGTTTGCTAGTGTATATGTGTTCATTGTATTAAAACGTTGACTTTCATTAATATGCATAGTGGGTGGAGCTTAATAAAATTTTGTAAGTAAAAAGCACAAGTAAACACGATATCTCCAACACTTGGAATTGAATTCACGTCATGTTTGTTTGGTACACAGATAGCTCATGGTCTACAGACACCCTATTGTTTGTGGTGGTGATTTCATACATATTAATAAGTAGTCGGGCTTAAAGTGAAAATGTTGAGAAAGTGATGATGAGCAACTGTATGTCCGTTTTGCTTCATATTGGGCATGATGATGATATTGTTGGTTATTGTGTACATGCTTTTGTTACCAGCAGATGTCATTAATATGCATGGTAGGCATGGCTTAAAGTGAAAGTGCTAAATAATGTAAACACCATACTGTATTCCATGAACGGTATATCGGATTTATGCTGCATGTCGGACACAGATGGGTATTATAGTAGATTTCAAATTTCAACCACTTTTTTTTTAAATGAAAACACAATATTAACTTACTTATTTTCCAATTCTTTGAAACATTGTACGGTGATCGATTCAGGATATGTGGTGTCGCTTTGTAACATTGTATGGTGATCGATTCAGGATATGTGGTGTCGCTTTGTAACATTGTATGGTGATCGATTCAGGATATGTGGTGTCGCTTTGTAACATTGTATGGTGATCGATTCAGGATATGTGGTGTCGCTTTGTAACATTGTATGGTGATCGATTCAGGATATATGGTGTCGCTTTGTAACATTGTATGGTGAACGATTCAGGATATAAGGTGTCGCTTTCTAACATTGTATGGTGATCGATTCAGGATATGTGGTGTCGCTTTGTAACATTGTATGGTGATCGATTCAGGATGTGTGGTGTCGCTTTGTAACATTGTATGGTGATCGATTCAGGATATGTGGTGTCGCTTTGTAACATTGTATGGTGATCGATTCAGGATATGTGGTGTCGCTTTGTAACATTGTATGGTGATCTATTCAGGATATGTGGTGTCACTTTGTAACATTGTATGGTGATCGATTCAGGGTATGTGGTGTCGCTTTGTAACATTGTATGGTGATCGATTCAGGATATGTGGTGTCGCTTTGTAACATTGTATGGTGATCGATTCAGGATATGTGGTGTCGCTTTGTAACATTGTATGGTGATCGATTCAGGATATGTGGTGTCGCTTTGTAACATTGTATGGTGATCGATTCAGGATATGTGGTGTCGCTTTGTAACATTGTATGGTGATCGATTCAGGATATGTGGTGTCGCTTTGAAACATTGTAACATTCAGGATATGTGGTGTCGCTTTGTAACATTGTATGGTGATCGATTCAGGATATGTGGTGTCGCTTTGTAACATTGTATGGTGATCGATTCAGGATATGTGGTGTCGCTTTGTAACATTGTATGGTGATCGATTCAGGATATGTGGTGTCGCTTTGTAACATTGTATGGTGATCGATTCAGGATATGTGGTGTCGCTTTGTAACATTGTATGGTGATCGATTCAGGATATGTGGTGTCGCTTTGTAACATTGTATGGTGATCGATTCAGGATATGTGGTGTCGCTTTGTAACATTGTATGGTGATCGATTCAGGATATGTGGTGTCGCTTTGTAACATTGTATGGTGATCGAATCAGGATATGTGGTGTCGCTTTGTAACATTGTATGGTGATCGATTCAGGATATGTGGTGTCACTTGGTAACATTGTATGGTGATCGATTCAGGATATGTGGTGTCGCTTTGTAACATTGTATGGTGATCGATTCAGGATATGTGGTGTCACTTTGTTGAATTTTTGGTAAGAATATCTCACAGTTTTGGTCAATTTGAAC
Source organism: Chiridota heheva (assembly GCA_020152595.1). NCBI lineage: Eukaryota > Metazoa > Echinodermata > Holothuroidea > Apodida > Chiridotidae > Chiridota > Chiridota heheva. Next base: position 477,549 of record JAIGNY010003987.1, on the reverse strand, counting down.
ATTTCTGCCACTGACCTCAATTTCAATCCCCCTTTGTTAAATATGCCTGATTACCCAGCGGATGTACCAACAAAATGTAAAATTCTAGATCTCCGGTACTGTTCGAAATAAACTTTGATAAATTGTTATTCTAAAAGTTTGGACAATTAAAGAATGAAGCTTAAAATAAGTGAAAATCGAGATGAAATAATATATTTCACACCACCTTTAAACCCCTCCCCCACCGTCACAACCCACACAAACACTAATGAATTCAAAAATAAAAGTTGTAGAAAAGAAAACAATATGAAACACTATATGTGGGATTATTAACGTTGAATAAGTAAATGTGTCTTTGGAGAACGTTTGAAGCTAGTGAGAGTATTGGTGAGTCAGGTGGGTGCAGGGAGATTGTTCCACAGGTGAGGAGCAGCCCAGGAGAAGCATTTTTCAACACAAGATGGTTTTATTCATGGAAGAGTGAGTGTTAGGGTTTGTTGGGTTCTTAGTGATTTGGTTAGAGAGATCATTTCCTTTATTTGGCTGGGTGCAAAACATTAGCTACAAAGATTAAAAATTGCAATACATTAAAGAATGAAAACAAGTTTGACAGGGAACTCATATACCAATTGCGAGATAAAACATGACTACAAAGTGAGCTTGGTTATATTTTCAGTGTGTTGACAAAGCAAGAGATATCTTAGACACAGAGCTTACAGCCATGGCTGGAGAGAGTTACGACAGAGCTTACGGAGCCATGGTCTCGGTCCAGATGCTGTCGGAGATTGAGGAAATCATCCAGTACAAACTGGTTCCTGAGAGACGAGAGGTCATCAAGGAGATGTGGTGGGACAGGCTACAGGTGAGTTATCGGTTTATTACGATGGGGAGTAATGGGGGATTAGAGGTTGAAAAACTATTGTTGCTTATTTAGTACCAAAATAGAAAAGACTACTTATCTCTACTCTTTTATCTTCTTCTAGTCAGTTTCTACACCACATGTTTAAAACTCATATTTTACTTATTATTTTGTTTCGCTATATTTGTGTCTATTGCTTCTTTGATATATATATGAAAAAATTAAAACCTTTGCTGTAATTCCTGTATTTTCTTGTAAAACTGGATTGAAGATAGAAATGAATAAATGAATTAATCTTAATTTATGCATTCTTCATAAATAGGTTTGTGTCATTTCTGAAATCTGATTTACTTATAGGTGGTCTCGACTGCATTTAAGACCAGCATGATGCATGTGAGGAGAATAAATAGTGATCAACACATTCCAGATATTCTGAATATATTGTGGACATTTTTGCACTGTTGCTATGTAAACACTTTTGCTATCATTTTTTCGTCTGTCTACTGCATGAAAAAAGTCTTAAGCAACCATCAAGGAATTTTCACAACAAAAATGGAATAAGCTTTGAAAATTGGTGGCACAATGACTGTTTCGAGAATATGAAAAGTGACCAAATCAAATTTGCTGTGTTTCCTTTATTTTCTCGCCTCGGTGCACTCAAATCCAACAAACTTTGCCTTTTTGCTGAATTGAAAGAATTAAGGTCAAAACAAACGTATCATCAATGCAAACTTTTCATCTTGCATAGAATTGTATTTTTGCCATACTGTACACCCCCCCCCCCTTTATTTCTTTCTATTTAATAACAAGAAGCTATGCAATGGTAGCATTGTTTCCGAGAATAAGACTACCAATTTATTGATAAAAAAATACTAAATTTTACCAACCACAATCTTTCTGGTTTTTTAGCAATTAATTTTTGTTTTTAAGGTGCATATGTATGAAATACTATACAGTCATTGTTGAATCTACTTTCATTAAAACCATTTACATATTCATGTATTTCTATACAGGGTTGCAAGCAAAGTGTCGAAGACTGGCAGAAAATAATCCAGGTGAGGTCATTGGTTATCAAACCCCAGGAAGACCTAAGGACGTGGCTCAAGTATGCGAGCCTGTGCAGAAAATCAGGAAGAATGGTAAGGTCAAGCAACATCTATTTATAGTTATCAAATTTCAATGGAGTATTTACATTGACATGACCTGTGCATTGAAACCCTGTAATGCACGTCCTATTCAGTTTAGTCCATTTTTACACAGGTGAATTTCTTAACAAAGCTTAAAAAATGTATGTAAATTTTTCTCGTTTTTCATTCCTTTTGGTTGTTTTTTTATGCATTTAAACACAGAAATTTTATGAAAAGATTAATGTTTTGGCATCGTGTTTATATGCGTATTTCTAAAGTCAGGCCATTCTGCTCATGAGAGGCTGTAGCTAGCACAACATTTACAGGGGGAAAAATATGAGAAACATGGGTGCATGGTGGATCGGGGTAAAATGCCTTCTGTTCCCATTTTATGCATATAACTTACATGTAGAAATTCACAATCGGGGAAAAATCTAAGGGGTGCAAATTCACCTGCCGCTTCCTCCCCCTCCCCCCCCCCTCCCTTTCCCTCCAGTAACAGCTGATTGAGGTCTTCAATGATCGTTTATGTCATGCATAGCAAATTTTGGTTGATGTACATGCAGCTTTACTTGTATGACTTGTAAGTATTGTAAGGAAGTGGTTAAGGAAAAGCAAAAGAACAAAATCAGAAATAACAAAGAAATCATTCAAAAGTATTATCATTTTAAAGAAATATTCAAGTTTAACTTCTTTCTCAATTGTGTACTAATGACTGGTATTAGATTAGTCATGATGTCACATCCTCACACTTCACACTCAGTCATTATATACCTTCTTGTATTTTCCCCTGAGATTTTGTAGCTTAAAGGTCATTGGATATGTCTGGAAAATAGGAAAACAGAATCTTGTAATTAACTATTTTAGAAATATTTTTTTTATATTTTTTTAAATTTAAAATAAAAAAAATAAAAATATTAGCAAATTTACTTTCTTTAAAAAGTTGGACAATTGTTAAGAAAGTGGTTATGAGGTTGCCAACCAAAGCAAATGAGACTTCCATATTTCCATAACAGAATAAGATATTGAAATAGTTCCTTCACAATTTTTTGTTTCTTTGAAAGTCCTTAACCAGGTGTGAAGCACTGGTTTGAGACCCACATGGGAGAGCCCAGGACATTAGAATGAAAACCTAAAGCCTCAATCTCACTGCCTCTGATGTCTTATCATAACAATAGCCTCTTGCAATATATTGACCTTTGCTTTCAAGGTTCCAACAAGTCTGATTAATCTGATCACAACTTGATCATATTTTTTGTATATTCACCCACAGGCTCTTTCACACAAAACACTGGTCATGCTCCTGGGTACTGACCCTCCATGGACGAGGACCGACCCATCAGCACTCTGGCCGCAGTCAAGCACCCCAAGGTAATCTTTGCCTACATGAAGCATCTGTGGAAGGATGGAAATAAAGTAAGTCAATTGTATCATTGTGTGATTGTTCAGCTGTTGTTTAACATAACATAATATATCAAGATTATAGGCAAAAAAGGGTTTGTCAACCCATCAAGATCCGAACTACAAAAAAAAAAAAAAAAAAAAATACAGACAATAAAAAAGATACCCAAAGCTAGTTGTTTCATCACTTACATCTATTGTCAGCAGCTATCAGTCAATCAATTCAGTTTACTTTTGTCCATTTTATATTTATCTGTTGATCCATATCGTATTGTCTCTCTTTCTGCAGCCAATGGCCTTTCAGCAATTGCAGGACTTTGTGGAGTCCACGCTGGTCAGCATCCACTGCTGACCATGTCAGGCGTAAGACAAGAGTCGCCAGAAAGGTTGGAACTAAACAAACTCCTGGCAAGGTGAGTCTACATTCCTCCAATGCTTCAATGCAGAACCTCAAAACATTATATCTAGTATTTGCATGTAGGCATCATGTTCTTGGAAAAGCATCATTAGGCCAAAAAAGGGTGTTTGTATGACCTCCTCTGCCGCCCTCAACTTCCTGATTTTTTTTAATTCTCAAAAATCACTAAGCTTTGTAAATTACCTACAAATCCCCACAAAATGGCATGGCTGTTGCTGTGGAGAAAATGAAGCCCACCGCCAACAAGAACTTACGATTCAAAGTTGTCCTACCTGTTTGTAATGAGTGTGTTAGGCAAGGGAAAGAAAATTCCAAATCACACGACGACGACGATTAAACACACAATTACAATGCCGGGGTCGTCACCTGCGTAACATGATAGTAACAATGCTATTACAAAACGCTTGACTGAACACAGGTACGACGTGAGACATAACATTGACAGTCAATGTCCACGCCTTTTATAACCAGTTGTGGTGCACTGGCGTGTCTACCCAACCCAGGCTTGAAGCCAGGACCTCGTGTAGACATGTATGATAACCGCTCACCACAGTAGGTAGATTAGTCACACAAAAAGGATCAGTGAGATATAAAAAACTGGGCAAAACAAAAGGAACCTAACAATTTGAAAATGAAGTGAAGTGTTTAATTCTGTTTTATAGGTGTTCTTGATACTATAAACTCTGAGTGAGCCAGCGTTGGTAGAAAGTGTCGTAGAAAAAGAAAACAACCGCCCACCCTTCCCTTACAATGTGTTTTTTCAGCCTTATGTGTGAAAAGTAATCACCATCAAGCCATACCAATTAACACTGCAGCTGATGAGGTGTTGCGTTAGGTTTTGCTGAACACATTCAGAAGGTGTGTAGTCTTTTAAGTGCAACACAAAATAATTTTCTCTTGAGAGCTTCTGTTCATGTTGTATCATGCTTAGAACTAGAATTATTTTGGTATTGATAGGAATGTCTTTAGTGATGTGATTGCCATCCATGCTTATAGATAAATGCAGGCATGTAGCCAGACCTGACGATTTGGGGGCGCGTTTGGATGACAGCTCCGATAAGATATCAGGCTTGTTTTAGATATTATTGACGGTACCTTGAATCACACAGTTTTTGGTTGTAATTAAGGGTCATAACAGATTTATTATGGTCATATGCTGGAAAGGGTGAGAGGACAGGATATTGAGGGTATTCTTTGGTTGAGGGTATATTATCGTTGTATGTTAAAAGTTTTTCATGTTGATCATCTGATATCTGCACTTTTTTTAATCAATCTTAAGTGAGACCCCACGTCCCACCTCCTCCGTAAACTCTTTTTGCCCCCCTCCCCCCCCCCATCCTCTGCAAGAAAAGTATTCTTTTCTCCTAAATACCCAGCCATGTTGGCATCCCAGGCAATGACAGAGCTGGTTCATCCGCTAAGCTTGCCCTCAACCTCCCCTATCCCCTTTCCCAAAACCCTTTCTAAAATCAAATCGCTTATCGCTTCCCTTGTTTGTGACCGCTGGCAAACCTCATGGGACCCCAAATTGATAACAAACTCCACAACATCCAGCCCACCATTCCGACCAAACCCACCATCCACAATCTCTCCTGTATCAACAACATCCACATTATCTGCCTTAGAATAGGTCACACCCACCTCACTCACTCCCACCTCCATACTGGCTCCCCCACCCCTCTGCCACAATTGCCATTGCCCCCTCACAGTCAACCATGTCCTCCTTGCCTGCCCCCTTCCCTCACCCCTCACATCTCCATAGCTGAGCTCTTCCAGAAAAAAACCCCGGATAAATGATCTCTTCCTTCATCATCCCTCCCTTTACAACCATATTTATTCCTCCTCTCTCACCCCCTCTACCTACATTTACCTCTTTTTTTTACACCCCTTTCAATCCCAGCTTCCTGGTTTAGTCCACGTACTTCTTTCAGACCACCCCCTATTTTCTTTTCTTTCTACCCCTGGAATGATCTAACCTCTTCGACACGATTGCACTCCCTGTTATGGTGCTGTCAAGTCCTCATCAAACAAACATCAAAATGTCAAATGACTCAGCTACTTTTATCTTTGAAGTTAGCTGATTCCATTTTCCTGAACTAAGAGCTAAATCTCTGTGAGAAAGTTATATATTAGGAATGGAAAAGAAGCAGAGATGAGGATGCAGTTTCTGTGTATCTGTAGTTAAATTTTACCACCTCATCTTTTCCATAAATAGGTTGTATGCCTTCTCACCTTTTAAGTGGCTTGTATTTGCAACACTCTCTTATAGAGTGCCTCTCCATTGGACCTTTCTCATCCCTTCCATCTCTATGACAGACCTCTTCCATAACAACCCATCCTCAAACTCTACAACTCAACCCCAGTGAGCCCCCTACAAGGCTCATACATCTGCATTATTCATTATTTCAGTTGATTTACACCTCTTTGGCACAATACTGTTGAGGTGCCATTAAACACCATCAGCCAATCATATTGACACCCCCACCATAGCCAACCCCACAATGCAAGTCCTATAAGCCCCCATCCCCTTTTCCCCCCCCCCTTCTTCACTGCCATGCCATTCATAATGATTGAAATAAATTTTGCTTTTTAAAATAATTTGAACAAATATTATTTAGAAGTTCCCTCAACATATCCTAACAATTGATGTGTGTTACTTTCAGGTGCTATTTGAAATTGGGGGAATGGCAACAACAGGTGGAAGGTGTGTGTGAGGGGTCAATTGATAACATCCTGACCCACTACAGCAAGGCCACAGAGTACGATCACAACTGGTATAAGGTAAGGGTACATTTAGTAAAGACCCTGTAAGCACAAAGAAGGGTAATGCTGGTATATGAGAGAGCATAACATTCTGAACAGAACTTTCTTTAAATGGTCATAATAGCACTTATAGCAAGTTATAACAAATCAAGGTTTTTAGAATTTGTATGCTAAAGACACTTTTGGTCTGAATTTGCTGCACCCCTCATATACAAATTGTAATTTAAAAAAGTAATTGAGTATATGAGAATTACATGTAAGCTATTAACTGTCCTAACAGCTTCTATTTTCAAAATGGATTTTTATTGTCAAAATGGACTGGAATAAAGCCTTCACATTAGCATTATACTCTTGTTTGTACTTAATAAACTCTGTACCAGAATAGCTAACAAAATGTTTGTATCCTGTTCTAGTACAGCGTTTATTAAGTACCAAAATTGGGTATAATGGTAAATGTAAAGGCTTTATTCCAGTCCATTTTGACAGTAGAAATCCATTTTGAAAATAGAAGCTGTTTCCTACAAGCTGCACTTGTATGACAAGTTTGGCATGTATGAAAAAGATCCAAAGTTTATACCTATAAAGTAAACCCTTTTGAAATTTTAAAGTTCTGAATTTAAATCTATTTTTATTTGTCAGTCAAGCAAGAAACTATATTGTTGTTATTTTTAAGTTTTGCTTTTAAATGTTACAATTAGCAGTGATTTGTACATAGAATTACATAGCAATTTGCTTAATCTTCAATGATTATTTTGTTAATCAGAGGGATTAATTAGATTGATTAATTAGATTATGTATCTTCAGCATCTCATATGATGGGGGTTTAGTATTTCACCATGATATATTTATAATATCATTAATTCAACATTTCCCGTTATTCTACAGGCATGGCATTCATGGGCATTCATGAACTACGAGGCAGTCCTTTATTTTAAGCAACAAAACCTGGCCTCGCCCCCTCAGGCTCAACCCCCATCCACACCTCCAGTTGGTTCCTCACCCCCATTAAACCAAGTATGTGAAGGGGGTGGGGATAGTTCTGACGGAGGAGCACAGTTTGCCAATGATGAGTCGGACTCAGCTCCAAGGATAAGCTTTTCTCAGGTTGGTTGGGTTTTGTTTCTTATCAGTGGCATTGACAAGTATTGAAGCTGAATTTTGAATTAACAATTTGATGAAGATGGTTTTTTATTTGTAGTTGGATGCTGGTGATAGCAAGGATGAAAAGTTGTTTAGAATTGTCAGGTTTGCGAATAGTCATTAGTTATAGGGAAAGTAATGGGGATGGTGATAATGTTGACCATGTGATGATATTGAGCATGTCATGATGTAGAGCATGTCATGATGTTGAGTGCACAATGATATTGAGCATGTGATGATGTAGAGCATGTCATGATGTTGAGTGCACAATGATATTGAGCATGTGATGATGTAGAGCATGTCATGATGTTGAGTGTACAATGATATTGAGCATGTGATGATGTAGAGCATGTCATGATGTTGAGTGCACAATGATATTGAGCATGTGATGATGTAGAGCATGCCATGATGTTGAGTGCACAATGATATTGAGCATGTGATGATGTAGAGCATGCCATGATGTTGAGTGCACAATGATTTTGAGCATGTGATGTCGAGCATGCCATGATGTTGAGTGCGCAATAATATTGAGCATGTGATGATGTAGAGCATGCCATGATGTTGAGTGTACAATGATATTGAGCATGTGATGATGTAGAGCATGCCATGATGTTGAGTGCACAATGATATTGAGCATGTGATGTCGAGCATGCCATGATGTTGAGTGCACAATGATATTGAGCATGTGATGATGTAGAGCATGCAATGATGTTGAGTGCACAATGATATTGAGCATGTGATGATGTAGAGCATGCCATGATGTTGAGTGCACAATGATATTGAGCATGTGATGTCGAGCATGCCATGATGTTGAGTGCATAATGATATTGAGCATGTGATGATGTAGAGCATGCAATGATGTTGAGTGCACAATGATATTGAGCATGTGATGATGTAGAGCATGCCATGATGTTGAGTGCACAATGATATTGAGCATGTGATGATGTTGAGTGCACAATGATATTGAGCATGTGATGTCGAGCATGCCATGATGTTGAGTGCGCAATGATATTGAGCATGTGATGATGTAGAGCATGCCATGATGTTGAGTGTGCAATGATGTTGAATGCACAATGATATTGAGACCGTGATGATGTCGAGCATGCCATGATGTTGAGTGTGCAGTGATGTTGAGCATGCTTTGAGTATGCTAAGATGTTGAGCATGTGATGATGTTGAGCATGTGATGATGTTGAGCGTGCGATGATGTTGAGCGTGCGATGTTGTTGAGTGTGCGATGTTGTTGAGTGTGCGATGATGTTAAAGGCTTAGATGTTGAGCATGTGATGATGTTGAGCGTTTGATGATGTTGAGTGTTCGATGATGTTGAGCATGCTTAGATGTTAAGCGTGCTTAGATGTTGAGCATGCTCAGATATCGAGCATGTGATGATGTCAAGCATGTGATGATGTTGAGTGTGATGTTGATGTTGAGTAATGTTGAGCGTACGATGATGTTGAGCATGCTTAGATGTTGAGCGTGCGATGATGTCGAGCATGCGATAAGCTGGAACATGCGATGATGTCGAGCGTGTGATGATGTTGAGCGTGTGATGATGTCAAGTGTGTGATGATGTCAAGCGTGTGATGATGTCGAGCGTGTGATGATGTTGGGTGTGATGTTGAGCATGTGATGACTTTGAGCTGGGATGACTTTGAGCATGCGATGACGGCGAGCATGCGACGACGTCGAGCATGCGATGACATCGAGCATGCCATCATGGATCTTTGTTTCTGCTTTAAGTACATACTTGGTTTGGACAATTGATGTTTATAAAAATGTCTTAAAAATGTATACATTTTGCAGAGCTATGAAATTGCATTAATATACTTATTGATATATAAGTAGTGAATTATATGCAGTTGAATATTTTAGGAAAAATGTTGCTTTTCAGACTTCAATTGTCTCCCAATCTAAACTTAGATTACATATGTCCCACACACCCTTGGTAAAAGGGCCTTTGCCAACAAAGGTCCATATTTATGAAACTTATTCCCGAGCGAACTGAGTTCCATAGAAACAATATTTTTAGATGCTTGAAATTAAACTGAAACGTTTTTTTTGTTTAAAAGAACCAACTATGTATAATGGTTGTGTCCTTCTTATACTGTTGTATTTGTAATCTCTTGTTTATTCATCTTATTTTTCACTTTTAAGCTCCGTTTTTATGCTTTGATGCATTTTACAAAATTATTATGGAAAGAAAAAATGTTATTATAAGTGAATGTTATTATAAGTGAATGTTATAATAAGTGAATGTTATTATAAGTGAATGTTATTATAAGTGAGTGTTATTATAAGTGAATGTTATTATAAGTGAATGTTATTATAAGTGAATGTTATTATAAGTGAATGTTGTTATAAATGAATGTTATTCTAAGTAAATTTCATTTTTGGTTCGCATGCTTAGCATTATGCGAAACTATGTTGTGGCGATTACGTCTGTCCAGCCATCCACAGATTTGTCCTGAGATTTCCTCAAAATGTTAAAGTTTTTTGAGAATTTTTCAGAAAATGTTAAAGTTTCTTTAGAGTTCCTCAAAAAAAGTTAAAGTTTCTTCAGATATTCTTATGGAAGGTTAGAATTTCCTTATAAAATGTTAAAGTTTTTCAGAGATACTTAAGATAGGATTAACGACTAGTTTCCTTAAAAAGTCTACAATACATTTGATATTTTCTTAGAAGATAACTGTAAAATGATATAATTTTCCAATTTTCTTCAGAGATCTTCAAGTCTCTCTTGTAGTACTTGAGATTTTAAATCCTTAAAATTCTTCAAAATATTTAGGCACCAACAGTTGCATCAGGCATGATTTTTCAAACTCCACCTTTATTATTGTGCTCATTCGCATAAAGTTGCTACAGTATTATGACCTGATTAGACTTTTTTATTTAATATGCTTAGTCAGGGACTGTGACAGGTTGTGATTGCATATAAACATAGGGAGGGATGCCATGTGGGACATGGATGGGGGCCATGAAGGACATATGATTTAATATTTACCATGTTGTATACACCAAGGGCTATATCAGGCATAATTATTTGACTCCACCTTTTTTCTTATTCAACAACTCATTTGCATATAAGTTATTATATGAACTGACACTTTAGACTGTGATAGCTAGGATGATACTTTTTATGGAGCTTATGGGAGGTTATGTCCGACATAGGGTGGGATGCCATGTGGGACATGGGGTGGGATGCCATGTGGGACATGGGGTGGGATGCCATGTGGAATAGGGTGGAATGCCACATAGGATATGTGGTGGAATGCCATGCAGGACATAGGGTGGATTGCCATGGGATGGAATGTCATGTGGGACATGGGATGTCATGTGGGACATGGCGTCCCACCCCATTTTAACAAGTCATTTTCATATAAGTTATTATATGAACTGACACTTTCATACATATTTTGCTCAATCAGGGACTGTGATAGCTAGGTTGAGACTTCTTATGGAGCCTATGGGATGTCATGTGGGACATGGGGTGGGATGCCATGTGGGACATGGAATGGGATGCCATGTGGGAGATGGGGTGGGATTCCATGTGGAACAGGGTAGAATGCCATGTGGGACATGGTGGGATGCCACGAGTAACACAGTGTGACATAGGTTGGGATGCCATGTGTGACATAAGGTAGGATGCCATGTGTGACATAAGGTAGGATGCCATGTGTGACATAGGGTAGGAGGTTATGTGGGACATAGGGTAGGAGGCCATGGGGATGTGGGAAATGGGATGTGATGCCATGTGGGACATAAAGTAGGATGTCATGTGGGAAATTAGGAGGGATACCATGTGGAACATATAGTGGGATGCTATGTGGAACATCAGGTGGGAAGCCACTGATGCGGGACACAGGGAGGGATGCCATGTGGGACATAGGGAGGGATGTCATGTGGTACATATGGTTGGATTAATGTGGGGCATACATGTAGGATGGGATCCATGTGGGTCATAGCGTGGGATGCCATGTGGGACATATGGTGGAATGCTATGTGGGACATATGGTGGAATGCCATGTGAGACACTGTATGGTGGTTTGCCATGTGGGATATATGGTGGAATGCCATATTGGACAAAGCATGGGATGTCATGTGGGACATGAGGTGGGATGTCATTTGGTACATGGGATGTGGGACATAGGGTGGAATGCCATGTGGGACATAGGGTGGAATGCCATGTGGGTCATAGGATGGGATGCCCTGTGGGACATATGATGGAATGCCACCTGGGACATGGGATGTCATGTGGGACATGGGGTGGGATACCATGTGGAAGATATGGTGGAATGCCATGTGGGACATGGGATGAGATGCCATGTGGAATGCCATGGGGATGCCATGTGGGACATGGGGTAAGATGCCATGTGGTACATGGGATGCCATGTGGGACTAAGTGTGAGATGCCATTTTTATAATTGGCCGGGTCATATAATATGGGTGTCAATTTGCATGGGCATGGGAACCATGACGGTATTTACCGTTCTACTTATCAAATTGAAAGAGCATTCGATAATATTAAGTGTTTTGTTTACTCAAAATTATTGTCATCTCATTCTCCCCCTGTTTTCTTTCCTTCCTACCTCTGGAATGATCTAACCTCTCAGGCACAATTTGACCTTCCTTGTGCCGTTAAGCCCTCATCAAACAAACATGTTTTTGTTCACATTATTTCAGAGTGAATTTTTTCCGATACGCTGTTCCTGTCGTCAAATATTGATGTAATCATTTTGTTTATTTATGTATTTATTCAGCTTAATGTAAACTTAAATTAATCGTCTTTTAATTTGGCGTTCAAAATGATCTCTACAAAGATTAATTGTTTTTATAAATCAAATCAATGTTAGTATTCAAAAATTTAATTTAAACTTATTACACTTTTTTCAGCATTTTTGAATGTATGCGTTCAAAATTATCTCTACAAATATTAATTGTTTTTATAAATCAAATCAATGTTAGTATTAAAAAGTCTGAAAAACAAAGATTATTCAATGAGAAATGTTTTATTTAAATTGTTTCAGAGTGATGCTGTTTTCCGGTACGCTGTTCCTGCCGTGCAAGGATTTTTTCGATCCATTTCGCTCTCCCGGGATAACAATTCCCTCCAGGACACTCTTCGCCTTCTTACTCTTTGGTTTGATTACGGTCAGAACAACAGCGTTTACGAAGCATTGATTGAAGGCCTCAAGACTATACAGATTGACACATGGCTGCAGGTAGGGTGTTTAATGATTGCGTTTGATAGGCTAGTCACAGTGGGTAGTGTAAAAATGGAATTGTGGGGCCCATGGGGATACAGCATTTGGGCCCCTTCAGAACATTCGCCTGAAAATGTGGGTTTTGATTGCGCCACTTGGTTTTACCTAAACTTCTCACCTTCTGTTTGTACTCCTGATCACATTATTAGCCTTCCTTTTCACCCTGTTACTATTTATTATCACATCACCTATATATATATATATATATATATATATATATTATATATATATATATATATATATGTATATATGTATATATATATATATATATATATATATATATATATATATATATATATATATATATATATATATATATATATATATATATATATATATATATATATATATATATATATATATATATATATATATATATATATATATATATATATAAACTATATAATGGGTACCTTGTGGGGTAAACTTGTGCAACCTAGATATTAGACACAGATGTCAAAGTTGAGATGTCAAAGTCAGTAGCCAAGTTACCTTCTTTTTGCATAGTTTACTTGATTGATAGATGGATAGGATCCGAGGCAGTTTGCTGTAATGCAAATGAAAAAAAAATCATGAATTGACTGACTAATAAACAAAATGTTTTTTTTTCTGTTTTGACATACTGACGATTGTCTTTAAATGGATATATCTATGGTTTACATGTTTATTTTCCTCATTTTCTAAAGTGATAAATTAGTTAAACTGTAAATAATTAGTAATTGATACCTGATGTAATAAGCGCCCGGGGCGCATACGAAAAATGAAATTGCACCCCTTTTTAGGCCCGAAATTTCTTCCTAGTAGGCCCCATGCTTGGGAGCCTTGTACAGACTGCTATTCAAACTGCCCTGTAGATATATGTGAACTGATTATATACTCGCCCCACAATAACCAACACAAAAACATTGTGAACATCACACACAAATTAAGCAAAGAATGTGACAAAACTTAAGTTTTTTAACTGTTTAAATGAACTGTGTTATATTAGATAAAAAATGTGGGGTGGGTGCTTAATAGAACAGGGGCAATTAATACATGAAATACAATACTTTTAAATCATAGTAATTTGCATGCACTTTTGGTTAATTACATATTCATCACTATGTGTGTCAAAGAAAAGAAGATACATTTGCACATTGGCCTCTCGTCAAAACAGACAATATGGTAGGATGTCATGCTCCAGGTAAACTGCTATCTTTGATATGTTGAAGGTCACAGGTAGTTGCAGTTGACATACTTTCACAACCACTCAGTCTGCAACAGCTGGTCCTGTGATAATGACATCTGCAAGTTACGCTTCATTAAGAGGAAAATCATGTCGTCCTAGAAACATTTTAGGTGATTGCAAATTTGAGTAGAAATTGGTTTTCCGCTCGACATTTCTGCCATCATTATGTCTAGCCTGATCTTGTTGTTGTACTGGACAATGTCTAGCCTGATCTTGTTGTTGTTATACTGGACAATGTCTAGCCTGATCTTGTTGTTGTACTGGACAATGTCTAGCCTGATCTTGTTGTACTGGACAATGTCTAGCCTGATCTTGTTGTTGTTGTACTGGACAATGTCTAGCCTGATCTTGTTGTTGTTGTACTGGACAATGTCTAGCCTGATCTTGTTGCACTGGACAATGTCTAGCCTGATCTTGTTGTTGTTGTACTGGACAATGACTAGCCTGATCTTGTTGTTGTTGTACTGGACAATGTCTAGCCTGATCTTGTTGTTGTTGTACTGGACAATGTCTAGCCTGATCTTGTTGTTATTGTACTGGACAATGTCTAGCCTGATCTTGTTGTTGTTGTACTGGACAATGTCTAGCCTGATCTTGTTGTTGTTATACTGGACAATGTCTAGCCTGATCTTGTTGTTGTTGTACTGGACAATGTCTAGCCTGATCTTGTTGTACTGGACAATATCTAGCCTGATCTTGTTGTTGTTGTACTGGACAATGTCCAGCCTGATTTTGTTGTTGTTGTGCTGGACAATGTCTAGCCTGATCTTGTTGTTATTGTACTGGACAATGTCTAGCCTGATCTTGTTGTTGTTGTACTGGACAATGTCTAGCCTGATCTTGTTGTTGTTGTACTGGACAGCCCTATGTTTCGTCAACACTTACTACTCATGTAAGGTTTCTTATACATGTATCTGCTTATTGTTCATTTGTATATTCTTCTTTGTTGTAAGGGGAAAGTGTATTTTGAGTTGGGATTAATTATCAAATTTCCATTTCTAATAAATGTGTCTAAAATCTTCCCAGGAAAATAGCAACAGAAATAATATTTATGTAGTGAATACATCTTTATATACTTCTCTCTTTTGCCATTTAATGTACTCTTCATCGCACAAGATTACAAACTTATCATGCTATTGCTTTTACCCCACAAGTCCTGACTGTTTACTACATTCTGATCAAGAGATTATATTTCCAACCCCAATATAGGATATCCTTTTCTTAAATCAGTAACACAAAACCACAACTGTTATAGTGACAGGTCATACACAAAGCCACAGTGTTATGTGAATTGATCAACTTATCCTACTGCATACATGGAGCTTTTGTGTAAAAGTGCACTCAAGCAAAGTGAGGATGAGATTGTGCTGAATGAGGCCTTTCATGCAGGTGATTTGCAACTAAAACTTAAGTTCATTTTTAATTGTGATTTCCTGAGAAGGGGTTGGAAGACCAGTTTTATTAATTTTGGAAGTTTATCATGAATTACATTCAGATGTTTTTTAGAGCTCATTTTACCACATGAAGTGACACATACTGTTATAAATCTATATCAATAAATAAATCTATATAAATAAAAAAACTATATTAAATAAATCAATCAATATTGATAAAAAAAAAACTATATCAATAAATAAATCTATATCAATAAATAAATCTCTATCAATAAATAAATCTATATCAAAACAAAAAAAGTGTAATGATTTTTTTACTTACCGAAATTTCCCCACTTTATTAACCCCTGGAATCATATATTTTTTCCAGCTCCGGGTATATTACATGTTGGTAGAAGCCAGTGATTTCTAACTTTTCACTAAGATTGTTTGTTTGATATTCACGAAGAGATAACGATTAAAGTCACCATTCTCTGCTATTTGTTCTTAGTATTTTGCAAGTAAATTTCATTCAAAATTGTTGACCATTTTAAAATCAGGTGCTTGATTTTTATGATGGATTCTACTTACATCCAGGAATGTTTGTTAAATAATGTGGAAAATATAGGCCGAGGCAGGAGGTGGGTGGGGATGGGATATTGAGGTCAACCTCGGATTATCCGGAATTGCTAATTATTTCTTATTATTCGAGCTGATACAAAGGCATTGGAAGTTTTGAAAGATATTATTCAAACAAGAATTACTGTCTTCGATATTTTTCATTTCTTGCTTTCAAAAGGATGAAAATTTAAGAGGAGATGATAAGTTTTGAGAGACAAAAGTTGTCTTTTTCTCTCAATACCACATTAGAAAGTCATTCTTATAATTAGCTCACACCATTGTTGGTATGTTGGCATTTTAGAAGCCAAATTTGAAAGAAAATAGCCTTTTTGATACTTGTGTAGCTGCAAAAAAAAGTTACTTGTTTTTTTTATAAAATTTGTCTTTTTGGCTTCCACATCGTGCATATGGTCCTTTATGCCCCAACCACCGTTTTTGCCTGTTTTTGACGGTTCACACAAACATTGCAGGATCTTTTTCTGCCTGAGGTCACTTTAGGCTGGCTGCCAGAAAAACAAAAACATTTTTGGCATCATATGTCATCTACCGAAGTGGGTGCAAAAGTCTCAGCTGGAAATTATACCAGTGAAAAGAAGTAGGATGGAGATGTTTGAGAGATTTGTAAAAGGTTATTAAGGGGCATGTTTGGCTACAAAAAAAAAATATTTGGCTTTCTGTTATAAATTTTATGCTGAATTTGATAACTTGAATTTTTTTTTTTTTTTTTTTTAAATTTTTGGAGACTTGTTAGCCTTTTCTCAAAGGCTTTGATGGAGAAAAAAGGAAAGTGAAAATTTAAATGTCTGGTGATAGTCAGACCACATGTAATTTTGCATGTTGTAATTTTTGTTGGCATATATTTTACCCTGACAGAAAAGTTGTAATCAAGTCAGTGGCTGATCAGTACAAGTACCGAATAACATTTTGTTGGCTTTGTCAGTACATTTTACCCCTGACAGAAAAGTCAAAACTGTAATCAAGTCAGTGGCTGATCAGTACAAGTACTGAATAACATTTGTTGGCTTTGTCAGTACATTTTACCCCTGACAGAAAAGTCAAAACTGTAATCAAGTCAGTGGCTAATCCATTTCAAAATTTCTTGATTCTATTACAGTTTAGCTTCCTTTTTATTTTAAACCTAATTTTGCTTGTTTCAAACTGATTTGGCTGTTAGCGCTTGGTACAATCTACCAACCTGCCTCACACTGCTCTGCTTTTGACACATTAATCAACACCTGAATGTTATTTTTACATGTTTAACAAAACCTGTCATGGTGAATTGACTCTAGCAGTAAAAAAGAAAAAGATTGTTTGGATGAAATGAAGTTGAATATTAAACAAAATGCCTGTTTTGTTCTCCCAGTGGTGTACGTGGCAGCCACCAATATATCAAACTGTGATTGAAACTTCAAACACCGGAAGTTAAGAGATTTATGGCTGGATGGAATTGGTTTTCCTCATTTTCAGACTGTTTTGCAGATCCTGTTGTTTATTATCAATGGAAAGAAAAGGTCTAATGTCATGTTTCTTTGCAAGAAAAATTAAAGTTTTGACCAAAAATTGCTTACATGAAGCAATATCTTTCCTTAGGAGAAATGGTTGATCAATCATTCACACTTAATGCACATTATTACCTTAGACTTTATGATGCACAGCTATTTTTATAACCAGTTTGAAAACAAACTTCTCCCACTAAGACACTTTAGACGATGAGTGATTTCAATCACAAAAGTGCCTTGATTATTCAGCTCTGGCTTTGTGTAATCTTATACACACAAATAACCTTAGGATACTGGACTGTGGCTGCATGGTAATGGCAGATAAACAATCATTGTTTGGAGTGGAAACAATACAATGAACAGGAAGGCGGGTTGGTAATTGTCATACCTGAGTTTTTAGGATTAATTCAGGTGTCGGGTGCGGGTAGGCTTTAAGAGAAACTTTTCAGCATGTTTGCATCGTGATTGGCTGGATGTCATTGAAGGAAGTCCTTTAAACTTGTTTGAGAGAATAGGTGTTTTACAGTTATTAAAATATTCAGGTTATATTCTGGTTCTCTGAACACTATTCGAGAAGAGAAGCGTGATAACGTGGTGCTCATTCACTTTCCCTTTCAAGTACTAAGTTCATGTGCACCAATAGGCAGCCGGAGAACTAGTCTGTTAGTTGTAGAGTGCATTTGAATAGTTCTTTCAACCAGAAAATGCGCCATATAAATTCCATATATTATAATATATAATTTAAAAAGACTTAGCAGAATTTATTGATCAATATAAAAGCATTCTTTCCATTTTTATTTATATCATTATTTTCTTAATGTTGGTGGAAGATAAAGCTTTGCATCTTAGCAGAATTTAGTGTGTGAAGTTGATGTTTCCTACTTTAATGTGCAACTGAAAAGAAATCGTAAGAAATTCTTGGAATCAAGAGAAAAACAAATGTAGATGCAGATGAGGTATTTACAAAAGGTTTGGTAAGAGAATGTTTGCTTATGCTGGGCCAGTTTTTGGAATGCCCTGCCCTATCATGTCAAGGGGAACCCAAATATTAATTCTTTTAAGAAGTCAGTAAAGACATTATTTTTATTATTTTTTCGAAGTGCTTTTAATTTGTGTAATTAGACTGTCATTGGTTTATTTGCTCGGGAATTTACCCTGTTATGTTATTATGTTAATTAAATTTAACTATAGTTAGCATTGTAAAGCTCATTGAAACTTTGTTGTGATTGTGCACTATATAAGTATACATATTATTTTATTATTATTATTATTATTATTATTATTTACACTTTGGTGACATTGCTTAATGTCAGGATTTTACTTGTGGTAGAAGTTGAAAAAATATGATTGGTATAACAGATCCATAAAATTGATGTTAGATTCATATAGGCCCATATCTGTAAATAAAGATATTAGTGATGTCATGATATGTCAATTATCACAATATCGGGATATTGCTTTATCCATGATATCACAACTACCCTGACCTTGGGTCAGTATCATATGTAAAGTGCATATTGAAGGAATATTCCCGTGAATTTTTATTTTCATATACAGTATGATAGATTACTACTATAAATATAATTTAGTGTCAAAATCATGTACATACCTTTTGCAGTTTTTGAGATAATTAATTTCAAAGATTGCATGAGTGTCTTAAAAGTGACCTTGCAGTGTACAGTGTGATGTCATAAAGGTAGATTCCAAGACAATTTGATTTATTTCTATAAATAAAATAAAAATGGTTGTTTTTTCTGAACTAAAGTTCATGAGCAGAGTGGCAAAGCACATTCTTAAAAAGTGTATGTTATATTCCATCTCAATAAGTAAACAAAAAAGGCAGTAATTTATTAAAAAGCAATTAATTTTCAAAGAATTACACAAACATTGTCTTGGATTTGCCTTTATGACAAGGTTCCTTAATCAAAATTTTTGAAGGGCCATCATTTCACAACAGCTTCAAACCATGGGCCAATAGCATGGCAAACTCAGCATCATGTGACAAACAAAACCTGTCAAAACAATCCCTGAATATGAACAAGTTTAGAGCATGCATGATTAGAAGGATGTATGCCAGATGTCAGAGGTTCTCTTGTCTGCCTTCCTCTGACAAGCCACAAGCCATAGCGGAACTAAAGATAACATTTTATTTGATAAGCTACAATGATTTTAGTGAGCTGATCTGCCTAGGAAAAAAACAAAATAAAGGAGCATTTTGCAATTTTTACCAATCTCATTCGATTGATCTTTTATGCAATGCACTGTATTGCATGATATAATGACCATTGTTTGCGGGCCAGATTTAATTGCCTGGTGGGGAAGATTTGTCCCGCGGGCCGCCTATTAAGAATCATTACTTTAAAACATCACATTTTACACTGTGAGGTCGCTTTGCAACACACTCGCACAATCTTTGTAATGCAATAACTCCTAATCGCAAAAAGGTATCATCATGATTTTTCCACCAATTCTTTCATAGTCCTCTGTCATAGATATAAAAATGGAAATCCACAGGAATATTCATTCAAAACAAAAATATGTGAAACAAGAATGTAAAGAACATATCAAATGCCAAAGACTTGTACAAAAAATTACAAGAATAGTTTATGCTCCCCTTCCTTGAGTTGTATGGGATAACTTGAAAGTTGCATGCTGAAATCTTTATATTTAGAGCATTGATTATAAAGTAGTGGTCCCAACTTAGATATCTTTATATGGTGATCATATCAGCATATTTTTCCCCATGATAAATCGATACTTGATTAATTCATTTCGTGACAGCCCTGAAGATATTTTCTTGAAAAATTGTTTAGATTTTTTTCTGATAATGGCATTGAAATTTGTATGGTCTGCACTTTTATGTAACAGATGCTCCACAACCAGAATATTCTGTTTGCTTTGGCCGTGTAAACTTTAAGTTGTTGAACACTATGGCTGTGTTTCCACCTATCTATGAATCATGATCCCGATGATTAGCCGACTCGATGATTGTAGGAAAAAAAAGAAAACAAATTGAATGTATTCTCACTTGAGTGCGAGCTTAGAACGTACCAACTGAAGGAGATCTGATCATGGAGCATGTGTGAAGAGCAAGTCAAAGGGGTGAGTGATTAAATAACCAGCGAAATGAAACCAAGCGGGCGAACTGTTCATGGGAAGTAAACAAGTTATAAAAGAGTATTGTTAAACTGATCTGCGCTCACACACATATTTTGGGAGTCTGATTGATGGATCTGATCGCCTGCTCCAGATCATGATCACCTAGGATCAAGATGACTGCGATCAGATCATGATCACCTAGGATCAAGATGACTGCGATCAGATCATGATCACCTAGGATCAAGATAACTGCGATCAGATCATGATTACCTAGGATCAAGATGACTGCGATCAGATCATGATCACCTACCTAGGATCAAGATGACTGCGATCAGATCATGATCACCTAGGATCAAGATGACTGCAATCAGATCATGATCACCTAGGATCAAAATGACTGCGATCAGATCATGATCACCTAGGATCAAAATGACTGCGATCAGATCATGATCACCTAGGATCAAAATGACTGCGATCAGATCATGATCACCTAGGATCAAGATGACTGCGATCAGATCATGATCACCTAGGATCAAGATGACTGCGATCAGATCATGATCACCTAGGATCAAGATGACTGCGATCAGATCATGATCACCTAGGATCAAGATGACTGCGATCAGATCATGATCACCTAGGATCAAGATGACTGCGATCAGATCATGATCACCTAGGATCAAAATGACTGCGATCATATCATGATCACCTAGGATCAAGATGACTGCGATCAGATCATGATCACCTAGGATCAAGATGACTGCGATCAGATCATGATCACCTAGGATCAAAATGACCGATCAGATCATGATCACCTAGGATCAAAATGACTGTGATCAGATCATGATCACCTAGGATCAAGATGACTGCGATCAGATCATGATCACCTAGGATCAAGATGACTGCGATCAGATCATGATCACCTAGGATCAAAATGACTGCGATCAGATCATGATCACCTAGGATCAAAATGACTGCGATCAGATCATGATCACCTAGGATCAAAATGACTGCGATCGGATCATGATCACCTAGGATCAAGATGACTGCGATCGGATCATGATCACCTAGGATCAAGATGACTGCGATCGGATCATGGTCACCTAGGATCAAGATGACTGCGATCAGATCATGATCACCTAGGATCAAGATGACTGCGATCGGATCGGATAAGCGTTCTCACGGTAAACAATCTGATTGCCTGCATTGGATCTGAAGGTGAGCTCCGAGTAATATGAGAACACGTTCTCTGTCTCTACTTACTCTTACCGTCAGTCACACACTCAGCTATAATCCTCATTGCACTTGACTCAGATGGCTCAAATGTCTCTGACAGTTGCAAACCAAACCACACATCAATACTTAACATTGAATGAAGTAAAAGTAATTACGTAGGTTTAATCACATAGTTTTGTGTATTTTCATGTCAATACTCTGACTGGCACCTTAAGACTTCATTTCCTGTACTTCTGTCGTGATTAACATCTGTTTACTCAATATTCTTCCTTTCTCATCAATTAATACTTAATTAAACTGCCAAACATTTCTCAACCACCAAGTGTTCAACAAACTTTGTTTAAACTCTAATATGATTTCTTATCTCTTCATGACAGAGATGTACTGGTCTGATGTCAGAGGTGAATTGTAACATTAATCATTCTTTTATTACTTTGGTAATACCACCTATGAGATATTTGGAATGGTTTGTCATGTGAAAATATGGAAGTGATATTTCCATGTTAATTCTTTGTTTTTTGCATTTGTGTAGGTTCATTCATGTAATGGTCTTTCCATCTGGTGGTATATTAGGTATGTTGCAGATGAAAAGAAATATACTTAGAAAAATGATTACAGAGGTAATGAGTCATGTCAAAAGAATTAAACAACACTTAGACTTCAGTTCAATTGTTTTGTGCCTATAAGCCAAAAAAAAACATTTTGGAATTACTATGTGATGTGGTCATACTCTTGAAGTTTGTAATAATTAATTAACTTCTCTCATCGAAGGAGACATAAGGCATGGCCATTAAATTTCTTTTTTCCATTTTACGTTTGGTTAAAAAAAATCTTCAAATCAAACAACGAAGGCGGCGAGGCATGGCCAATAAATGTTTTTTCTTTCTAATTTACGTTTGGTTAAAAAAATCTGTAAATCAAACAATAAAGGAGACATAAGGCATGGCCATTAAATTTCAATTTCAGACCTCTTCCATCTCGGCATCAACCCTGCCACTCTCGACACCTATTCCTGGCCCACTTTTCCTCCTTGGACCACCCCCCTCCCTTCTGTCCACCTAGCTAGACCTCTTTACTTGTCATAAAACTCAGACCCACCCTAACCTCTTCATCAATCTCCACAACCAAATCAAAGACCAACTCTCAAATTACACCTCCATCTATACTGATGGCTCCAAGGAAGGCAACAAGACAGCTGCTGCTGCCATCATCCAAGACATCACCCTCAGTAGCAAACTTCCTGACTACTCATCCATCTTTTCAGCTGGGGCTAAGGCCATTCTCCTCGCCCTCAACTTTATTGAGTACTCTCCTCTCAGCCACTTTGCCATTTTTTCCGACTCAAAGGCTGTTCTTACTTCATTACTCAATCTTAAATGGAATAACCTCACATGCAACTTCCTTTGGAAACTCCTTTCTCCCACCCTCTGCAGGAAAAGTATTCTTTTCTTCTGGATACCCAGCCATGCTGGCATCCCAGGCAATGACAGGGCTGATGCAGCCGCTAAGCTTGCCCACAACCTCCTCCATGCCCCTTTTCCCAAAACCCTCTCTGACATCAAACCGCTTATCGCTTCCCTTGTTCGTGACCGCTGGCAGACCTCATAGAACTCCCAAATTGATAACAAATTCCATGTCATCCAGCCCACAATCCCGATCAAATCCACCATCAACAACCTCTCTCGTATCGACAACGTTCATATTACCCGTCTTAGAATTGGTCACACCCACCTCACTCACTCCCACCTCCTTATTGGTTTCCCCCAACCCCTCTGTAACAATTGCCCCTGCATCCTCACTATCCATCACAATCTCCTTGCTTGCCTCTGTACAACCTACCCAGAGCTTCCTTCGCTTCCCACAACTCAATTGCTGAGTTCTTCCAGAAGAATCCTCCGGATAGAAATATCTCCTTCCTTCATCATGCTTCCCTCTACAACCATATTTAATTCTCCTCTTCCACCCCCTCTCTACTTTGTTTTTGTTTCACCCATGCACCTCCTCTCTCGATCACAGCTTTCTGACTTTTGTTCTTGACTTTCTCTCATTCTCCCCCTGTTTTCTTTCCTTCCTACCTCTAGAATGATCTGACCTCTCGGACACAATTTGACCCTCGTTGTCATGGTGCCGTTAAGACCTCATCAAACAAACAAACAATTTGTTCATTTAATGTTTGGTTAAAAAAAAAAATCTTCAAATCAAACAACCACGTCTAAAAGCTTGCTCCATTTATGTGTTATTAAATTTTGTAAGTTTCATGAATCGGGGGGGTGATATTTTGTAGGAAATTAGGTCAACTGGGGGGATTTAAGAATATTTTTAGTATGGCTGTCATAATATAGCAAAATTTGTGAAATTAGCATATCTGATTTTTGTATGAATCCTAAATTTCCTTAGCTTTTAGGTTTTAAGGGATAATAGAGATCGGCATGCTGAAAACCTAAGCAGTTTTCCAAAATGAATAATCATGACATAGATATCACAATGTAATGATATATTGTGATATGTTTGTCCATGATAATTGGTATTTCATTCACCAATATTGTGAAAGCCCTATTTTTTAAAGTATATAAATGAACAAGAAAGTTAACATTTACAGTACCAGAGAGTAATAGGACGGGTTAGCCTGCCATACAGTGTGTAAACAGTTAGGGTTTATTTAATTGATTTTGATCCCCCCCCCCTTCCAGAGTATGGCAAACTTAGAGATATATATACTTTTGACCATTTCCAACTTTTTGTACAGCCGAACGATGACAATGACTTAAAAAAAAAATACATGTAGGTTCTTCTAATGATTTTTGACCTTTTAATTGAGCAAATAAAAAACCAAAATAAGGCATTTAATTAGAATATTTCCAGAGTGATGTATCAGACGGTTTTTAATAAAAGTCTATAGACTTTAGTGATGTCCCCAAGCAGGTGTGTAGATTGGTTTACCTTAGTGATGTCCCCACGCAGGTGCGTAGATTGGCTTACCATGTGTGTGGATATATGAGCATGACCAGTCTGGAAGGTTAAGGAGAGGAAGTTTATACAACCCAGGTGTTGTTCTAACATAGGTCATGAATACCTGTAAGTGCTATTCCATTCCATAAATGTTGATCTTTCCACAAAATTAGAAAAAATTTGAGGAAATTATACTTGGTTGAAAACAAATGTTAAGGTTGTGGCTTTTTTCCCCTTTTTTTCTCATTTACTTTCCAGAACTAAACAGGAGCTTATCTGCCTCATTTCCCCAAAGTGAATGAATTTCTGTCTGGATCTCGCCCTCTTATAAACTTTTGAAACAAGTTATTGAATGGTGGTTTACTCTTAAAACAAAACAAATGGCTTTCCTTAATTGTAAGTCTATTAGTAATTGTAAGTGATCGATGGCCATCAAGATGGTTTAAATGATAGAAATACAGTTTCTCCAAAAGTGTTAAAGATCGGCAAGGTTTTGATAATGAGAATACCTCATATTTATATTGTGCCAATTACCAACAGTTTAATCAAAAACATGGTCTTATGAATTAAAACTGATGTAAGATTTGAAAGTCTGAATATAGTAGATTAATGTTTCTTGTCTATTGGCTCAAGGAAGTATACAAATTTGTGATGTAAAAATCATAACAGGTATATGGACCGGTTGAGGCAACATTAGATTTAAAATTTTACTTTGATTTAAAATCCGCTAAAGAACATAATGAAAGCATAATATTTCTTCAAAATCAGTTAAGAATTGGCCATTTGAGAGCGTTTGACAATTTTTGTGCAAATATGCAAATTTTTGTCTCACTCTTGTGATGGAGAAACAAGGACATAGTGTCCATCTTCTTATGTAAATCATTGTTTTCAACCCTTTGTTATTTTTCTTTGAAAAATTGAACATGATTATAATGAAGCGGATTTAATTTTTACCAATTTAGGATTCAATTTTTACCAATTTTGATTTATTCAACCTCAAGCGGGAGAGGCATTTTGAACATTTTTAAGATCAGAGATCAAGGGAACAACTCAATTGCTAAGTTCTTCCAGAAAAACCCTCCGTATAAAATTATCTCCTTCCTTCATCATGCTTCCCTCTACAACCATATTTAATTCTCCTCTTCCACCCCCTCTCTACTTTGTTTTTTTCACCCATGCACCTCCTCTCTCGATCACAGCTTTCTGACTTTTTGTTCTTGTATTTTTCTCATTCATTCCCTGTTTCCTTTCCTTCCTACCTCCAGAATGATCTGACCACTCAGGCACAATTTGACCCTCGTTGTCATGGTGCCGGTAAGCCTTCATCAAACAAACAAAAACGAAAGCATTTTTGGGACGTTTTTTTGTTCATACATTACATTTTTTTCAATAAGTGAAAACATTTCAAACTTTGATTACATAACTTGAAAAACTACAACATGCTATTTTCAAAATTCAAGAACTTTTAAACTCAGAATTTAATCATCTTTTCAGGCAGTGGTTGAACAGAAAACCTTTGTACCTGTCCGTATACCTTGAAATCATTTTTTTTCTTTCCCTGATCTATCTGGTCAAAATTTATAGTCTATTGTCTGGGCAGTTGTGATTGGTGGGGATAGACTTGTAGCTTCATAAAATGTTTTTTACTTGAATACGATTTTCTTATTATTGTGAAAGTTTACCTAAATTTAATTAAAATAATGGTGCAAAAATTGTCAACCTTCCACGAAATTTTTTGAAAAACTCTTTCGTATTGCAAACACTTTTTTGCCAAACTTATGTGCCCTTTACTTGGTAGTCCATTTTTTTCCAATGATTTTTCTTAAATGTTATTTTCTTTTTGTTTTTTATCTTAAGACTTTTATATCAGCAATTTGTCATCTGCTTTTTATTCCTAAGTTTTTCTTGAATCGATTTCCAGGCCTCGATATATGGAGGTATTTTCATAATGAATTTCTATTAACTGCATGTACAGTACAATTGTCCTCCTACCAAATAAATGTAGGGTCTTCTTTGTCCAATAAAATACATCTTCAAAACTTGAAGATGAACGCACTGCAGCTGCATAGGTGTGTAGAGCCAAGAAATAGCTGAAAGTATAGGTGCAAGTATATACACAAATAGCTTGAGTAAAAATGAGATTAAAACATGAGTTTATGCTTAAAGTATGGTGCAAGTATATGCACAAATAGCGTGAGTAAAAAGGAGATTAAAACATGAGTTTATGCTTAAAGTATGGTGCAAGTATATGCACAAATAGCATGAGTAAAAAGGAGATTAAAACATGAGTTTATGCTTAAAGTATGGTGCAAGTATATGCACAAATAGCGTGAGTAAAAAGGAGATTAAAACATGAGTTTATGCTTAAAGTATGGTGCAAGTATATGCACAAATAGCGTGAGTAAAAAGGAGATTAAAACATGAGTTTATGCTTAAAGTATGGTGCAAGTATATACACAAATAGTGTGAGTAAAAACGAGGTGAAAACATGAGTCTATGATTAAAGTATAGGAGTTTTAATCAGAAAGCTGTTTACTACATTACAACAGTGAATTTTGGGGCCAGAATTCAACTAAAGGGCTACCCCTGGTTACAGGGGTGTAGGAAGCTTCAAAAAGTATGTGTGTGTGTGAGGGAGGTGGGGGGAGGTCTGGCACGACCTCTTAGAAGGCACTTCCCAAGTCATATGTTCCCCATCCCAAAGTGAGTCTAAAGCAACAAAGTTAAGTAAAAGGGACACTTTAAGAAAGGGACACTTTTCCAATAAAGACCCATTCCTCCTGTACATGAGACTGACAAAAGCCGCCAGTTTTCTACTATTGGGACAGTAATTAAGGGGCACTTTTGTTATTTTCGGAAATGTCAAGGGCACTGTGCCCTCCCACTTCCTACACCTATGCCTGGCTAAGGTACGCCACAGTTAAGAAGAATCTGACGTTCTTAGGTCAAAGAACATTTTTCACTGTGTTTTGTATAATCAGTGTGCCGTTGTGGTATGGCATGGCAAATACAGCAAGTCCTCATTGTGGCCAGGAAATGTTAAAATGTAAGTATTTAAAGCTTGGGCACTCCTTAAGAGTCAATACAAAAGATAGGTCAGGGGGTATGAACCCCACCCCCCTCCTCTTGGAATTTCACTAATACACTTTTTACACTTATTGCCAAACTTTTTCGTGGATTGTCCTTGGTTTGAAAGTCTTGCATACCCCCTCCCTTCTTTAGAAATCCTTCATCAGCCTCTGATTCCCCTAGGCTTTTTCTTGATCCCTCCCCCTTGGGATGGCACTTAAAACCTGAAACTCACAGTTTTTTTTATTAATGAAATAAATCATGTAGTTTCTGAACTAAGTATGAAGAGAGTGAACCGACTGAGACAAAAGCTGAGGAGTTTTGAAATTGGTATATTCAGTATTGGTAATTGAAAATAGTCTGACATTTTTAAGTTGATCAGTATTATTCAACATGTATATAGGCTACACAATTATGAACTTAAAAATAATTTAGCATAGAATATTCGTTACCCTTTCAAAGTGAACAGTCTTGATAATTTTTTGTAATTTTTCAAGCTGCAATGAAAATTGATATAGACAGTCTTCTGTACCAGAAAATTTGAAGCAGTCATTCAAGACTTCACAGTTATATTGTAGCCTGGAGTATATGAAGGAGAGCACTTGACTGTCTTGACAGGTAAGTCTTAACATAGGCATGCGGATACAAGATGAAATACAAAGATCAAAAATGCAAGATAATAAATAAACAGACCTGTAGCTAGCATGGGGGCACGGGGCTGTGAATAATGAAAAGAAAAATATGTATATGGAAAATTTGGCAAAGTCCCCCCCTTCCCCCTTCCCCTCCCTCTTCCCCTCCCCTGTCTCTCTGTCGAAAAGAAAGCCTGCTGGCTATGGACCTGAATATATCACAAAAACATTTCATAGGTTCCCAATCAGATTAGGTTTATTCTTTTGTAATAAAGGTGATGCCAACTTGAAAAATGTTTTAATTTGCCTGCGGTCCCCAACTCTATGGGGTAGAAGTTGTATTTTACTTGGGAGGAAGTCAGAGGTAAGGACCGTAGGGTGGGTTGGAACTGTTCGGTCGAATTTCCCTTTTTTCGAAGGCAATTTTTTTTCATTTCCTTTTAAATTCAAGGTAACCTTTTAATGCCAATATATAAAGAATTGTATAGGAAAAGAACAAGGATGTACATTAAAATGTCGGTAGGCCTACTCATTGCTTAACTCTCCTCCCCAAAGTTAACTTAAACTTGCAATTTTTCTATTTATTTCTCTGTTGATTAAATATTTAAATGAGATAATGATTGCATACAATATTAATCTAAGGGTTATGATATGTAGTATTTTGATCTTATCTTGTTGGTAAAGACACGAATTAACAAGTTGCAGTCAATGCAGTGTCCTATTTTAGACATACTCGTCGCCGACTAAAGACTAACTTAAACGTTTGGCCTACACTAGTACTAAGAACACTAGTGGCATACAGCTCGGAGAGTATGTGTATATATGCCTAATGCTTATTCCGCGAAAAATTCTTGGTCAGTGTCTATTTCTTATGATTACATCGCACATCACGGTTGACAATTATCGGAAGCCGACAATTATCGGAAAATTCTCCTGCAATTCTAGATTTTTCTAATTGCAGAAGCCTTCCCCAATTCTTCCAAAATCCTGATAGAACGATCAATCGTTCTGCTACGTAATTCATGCTCAAACGAAAACAGTATCATGCCATTTAGATGCCTATGCACACCACAACGATGAAACGAACGCGATGGGACGGCCGATATTACGTTAAGCATTTGCAGTAGGTGTAATGGAAATGTCATAGTTGGAACGTGATATTTTATCACGCTTCACGATGCGACAGCCATTTTAATGCGGGCGGTACTGTAGGTGCAATTATGTGCACAAATAGTGGAGTAAAAACGAGATGAAAACATGAGTTTACATTATGAGGCCCTTCAATACTCTCTGAAAGTGTCGAGGGGAGGGGGGGGGAGGTGGGGTGGTACATCATCTGGGTTAAAGGACCATTATTTCAGTCTCTGCAGGTGCAGGGAAAAGATGAACCAAACACCTGTTCTGTGGGTCTTGTGACTTTTCTTGTTTGCTGGTTGGATTATTTCTTCTCTCTAAAGTGCAAAAGGAAGAGTAGGCTCTGAGGAGAAGTGATGTGTAATAGTAACATTGTGTAATAGTAATATTGTGTAATAGTAACATTGATGATAATAATAATGATGTAAACAATAATGTTTTCATCCTGTAAAAGTTAAAGTTGTTTCTGCATAAATCTGATTGAATTGTAAATTGTTCATTTTTACCCTCGCGTACTGATGCCTTACATCCATATACCTACAAAACACATGTAAAATTGAATAAATGATATAACAACTTGCAAACAATCATCAGGTCCCAGATTTATTTATTGACAAATGAGGTCAATCATTTACTTCGTCCAATTTGAGGATTTCAATAATCTCTTTTAAACTCTGATCTGTTTTTTGCATGTTTATGGGAGGGAAACAGGACTACTTTTCTGTTTATTGAATGTTGAAATAGTGGTGTGCTTCCTGAAGTGCCTGATAGATCCATTGTAATGGATGTGTTTTTATCATTTGTTATCTCAACATCCGTTTGGTCTGAATTCCAAAGTGATCTTTCCTGACTTCTGTATCTTTAAAGGCACATACCCCATTACTTAATATTTGTTAACTTATTTGAAATTAAGATTCCAGAAGAGAAAAAAAACTTCCACATATTTAGAATGGCTATTATTCTTAATGATAAGTTCAGTGGTCAAAACGAGTTTCACCACAAAACAGGGTTGGAAAAACCACTCGCCTGCTTGCCATAAGCGATCAAAAAAAATTGTGGCAAGTAGATTTATCATAATACACTGTGGTACTCGCCACATTTAACCCATGGCGGGAGAACATTTTGTTGCGTTATTCATAAAAGATTGTATTAAACAATCCAAAGTAAGTACGGGCTTGTTGATGGTATTTGTTTTTAAACCAATTTCCAGAACTTTTTTTTATTTTATCGTTTGTGTGAGATGTCTTGCTATGGTTTAGCAATACTCCTTCCTTCATCATGCTTCCCTCCACAACCATATTTATTTCTCCTTTTCCACCCCCTCTCTCTACTTTGTATTTGTTTTAACCATGCACCTCATCTCTCAATCACAGCTTTCTGACTTTTTGTTCTTGAATTTCTCTCATTCTACCCCTGTTTCCTTTCCTTCCTACCTCTAGAATGATCTGACCTCTCAGGCACAATATGACCCCCGTTGTCGTGGTGCCCTCATCAAACAAACAAACAATACAGAGGCATACTACATAGTTACACACAAATGTTCAAATTTCAGTTAAAGTGTTGGCGAGAGGAGTTGAAAATACTTAGTGAGTGGAAATACTGGTTTTATCTAATTTACTCGCCAAGTTGTATCAATGATTGGTGGGTGACCTTTTTGTAGTTTTCTTACCCTGGGACAATATCAAGTACTTCTGCATTTGATGTTGCTCTCTGCTTGCCTGATGCTAGGATCAACTCTCTTGATAGAAGCTTCCTCGATACTGCCACCAGCATATGGAACACCATTCCAGTTGATTTAACATATAATGGCATACAAACTTTCCAGACCCGTGTCCATTGTTACCCCCTGCCTGTCATATTAGGGTTTTTTTAGGATTCTCTAGTTATTTAAAAGTATATGGACATGTAGAGGAAATAATCAGGAGAGTTAAGGGGGGAGGGGGAGGGGGGGGGGGGACTTCCATACTAAAGTGGTAGGTATGTGCCACCAAAATTTTCAAAATTGGACTGCAGTATGAGAGATTGTTTTGGTAACTGCAGTATGACAGTTTATGATTTTGATACCTGCAGTATGAAAGAAAGTGATTTTTCATACCTGCAGTACGAAAATAGGTGATTTTTTATACCTTGCAGTATGAAAATAAGTGATTTTTGATACCTGCAGTATGAAAATATGCAAAAGATTTTGAGACCAGCAGTAAGAGAGATTGGATTTTTGATACCTGCAGTACGAAAATTCTGGAAAAAAAGGCAACTGCTCAGGTGGCACATGTACATATACCTCACATATGGAAGTGCCCCCCCCCCCCCTCACCCCGAAATAATTTATGAAAATTGTTTACAAATTGGCCATTTTACATTAGTTTAAAGATTTTGTGCAAGTATGTGCAGCTATGCAAATTTTTGTGTTACTCTGGTGATATGTTTTCTTATGTAAATCCATTGTTTTTCAAAATTCAAAGACTATTAAACTCAGAATTTAATTATCATTTTGGTCCGAGGTTGAACAGAACACTTTTCTACCTGTCCATAGGCCTTTAAGATCTCCCAGATCTGCTGAGTCACTTTGTTGGAAGTCAAAGCTCCACAGTGAAATTGTAAATCTTTTAGTTCTAAAAAGTACACCCAGTTGGGTCAAAAACTGACCTATAAAGTACCACAACTGATAAAACTTATCTTCTGATAACTTTAAGTGAATACCTACTGAGCTGTAAATCAAATTTTATTGTATTGACACAAATCAAGATCATAAGGAATCCAT
>JAIGNY010003987.1:235000-440000 GCA_020152595.1 Chiridota heheva | reverse complement strand
TGACAGTACTAGTTCCCACACAAAGTCAATGTATTTTCAGAAAACAAATAGGCCAAGAATCTCACCAAAATTCAAATATCATGTCTTAAAATTAGCCGTTAGGCTAGCTGAAATAAAGATCCTGGGTTTAGATGATCTTCATACAGGTGTAGGTCATTGACCTTCATACAGGTGTAGGTCATTGTAAAGTTGTACCAAACTAAGAGTTGAGAGTGATTCACAATTAATCGCTGATTATCAACAGCACTACTTAGTTTATTTTGCAATCACAGAACTATTAAAATGAGACCTCTGTTTACGTTATTTTATTTTCACAAATTAGCACAAAGGCACCACAACAATTCAACCGAGAGCTAACAGCTTCTATTTTCAAAGTGGATTTCTAATGTCAAAATGGTCTAGAATAAAGCCTTAAGATAAAGTGGATAAATGGATAATAGATAAGGATCGCTTTTGAATGTCAATGATACCTATCAAACAAAATCTTGTTTTATCTGATAACAGTCAGCTTCAAAGCAGAGTTGTTGACTGGAGTCACTGACTTGGAATTGAGTCACTTTTCATTTTCACTTGTAACTTGACCTGCAAACAGACGACTTGTGAATTGACTTGACTTGCAAACATGACTTGACTTGTCAACAAGCGAGTTGTGACTTGACTTGTCAACAAGCCACAATTGGCAGCAAGTGACTTCTGACTTGACTTGCCAACAACTTGCAGCAAGTAACTTTTGACTTGACTTGCCAACAAGTAACTTGTGACTTAACTTGACTTGCGAGCAAATGACTTGTGATTTGATTTGTGAGCAAATGACTTGTGGATTGACTATCCAGATTGCCAACAAGTGACTTAACTTGCAAAAATATGACTTAGTTACAACTCTGCTTCAAAGATTTGAAATTTTGATTTGTGAGAAAAGTGCGATGATGATTGTAATTCTTTCAAAGTGTACTTCAAATTAATATAATACAAATAATACTGTGTTGTTTTAGAAAAGTATATAAAGAAAATAAACAAATGGTCTAAAATGAAAACATGCTTTAAACAAAAGTCCACAAGTTTTTGGACAATTTGAACATCCCTTTTGAAGATGAGAAACAAAAACCTGTTTATTCTGCACCTCAGAGCTTCCTTTAAAAAATAACAATTACTGTAAAATAATAGAAATTAAAGAGCAGCTTTCACCAGGTTTCAAAGTTTTCATAAAGTACTGTCGAATAAAGATCAGAATTTGAATGATTGTTTCCTGTGGACGTTTTCATATGAGTGAAGGCCTCCACCTGTGACGCAACTATTCATTTGAATCAGTTGAAGAGGGGTGAAATAAATTGGGGGAAAAAATAAAAACAACAGCATAAGATTGGCAAAGTGATTTGAATTACGGATATGTTTTGTTGATGAAATCTTAAGATTTTGTGTAGTGATCCTGTCTTGTTCAACAAAGTAGGTTTGGAAATAGTTCAAGGATTTCTTGATGTTTCGCCAAATTTAAAGGCATGTCTAAGGCAGGCCCATAGCCAGCATGGGGCACTAGGCCAATGCCCCCCCCCCCCCATTCCCCTGAAGGTATGTGCCCCCCTTATGAAAAATCAAACAAAAAAAGTATGATACAAGGGTATATAGAGCATTTGTCCAAGTGTCCACTCTCTCAGTGATTGTCAATAGTCCTGGCTATGGCCTGGCTCAAAGTTTTTAGATTGAATTCTGTCATGTTTGTTGGTTGGTTGGTTTACTAAAGTTAATAACATCCTGACAGACCTCCATTAGAGTGTTTACATCAAGACACCAATGGCTGTTTTGTTGACCAAGCAGCTGTTGATCACTGCTTGGAGACCCACCGTGATCGAACCCAGAATGCAGCGCATCTAGAACAGCTTTCCCATCAAAATGTTACTGTGTACATGGGTAACTTCATTTTCCTGTTACTCAAAGACCATTGCAGTTTCTTGAGGCCTGGAAGCTGCTACAGGGGTACAAAAAAATAGTACTATACCAAGTCATCCATGACTGGTAGTATTTTGAACTCTGGAGCTCACTGGGGTATCTCCTGTTTGCTGATGTGTCTTTCCGAGGGGGAGATAGGAGGCAGCTCAATATGCATAATTTGGGTAAAATGGTGCAGAATTGTATTCATACTTCACTTGAGAGACCATTGCTTTACTCCGTTCATTTCTTTGTTTTGCTTCTCTTTTGAAGGACTAACATGTGAATTAACATCTAAATTGTACTGTGTAATAAATGGACTACTATGTGAATTAACATCTAAATTGTACTGTGTAATAAATGACCATGCTCATTTATTACAAAGATAATGAGGCTTGATTTACCAAACATTAATATTTGTGAACCGGTTTATTTGAAAATTAGATTATTTCTGCTTCACATATATGTGAAACACAAAAGGTTATTTATTGTGTATGTGATGGATCGTATTTATCTTACGCTTCATGTTGATTTTTATAAATATTTGGATAAGTTAAACCTCATTGTTTGGATTTGGTGATGTCATGAGTTATAGATAAGACTTTTATTAAGCTATTAAGTTGACTCAAGAAGATGAAAAGTATACAAAAGCACAACTTTTAAGATGGATGCATGTTTGTTTTCATGAAACCTTTGTTATCACTGAAACTGAAAATCCATAAACCATAATAAAAGCCCTTTATTTAGTCACAATGGTCTCAACTTTGACCTACACCTCTCTCACAAGTAAACTAAACTTTGTACAGTCCAGTCCAGCCTTGGACTTGTTTGAGTCTCTGAGGGCCTCTCCTCATTCGCTACTTTAGCATCCATGTGGCCTTTCCAACTATTTTAGGTGGGTCTCCACCCAGTGCCCAACAACTGCATGGGCAATAAAACAGCTGTTGGCGTCTTGATGTAAACACTAATGGAGGTCTGCCAGAATGTAATATTAATGGCACCAACCATCAGGGCCCCCTAGAGCACGGTTTCTTAATTAATTTGTTCTAAGGGCTACCATTTGACAACAGCCTCAGGCCATGGGCCAATCACGCGGCAAAACCAGCGTCACATGACAAACAAAACCCGTCAAAACAATCCCTGCATACAAACAAGCTGAGAGCATGCACGATAAGGATGTACGCCAGATGTCGACAGTTCTTTTATCTGTCTTTCTTTGACATGCCGTACTGTATATTTTTTTTCCCTCTATTACTATTGTTCGCGGGCGGCCTATTAAAAATTGATGCCCTAGAGCATCCCAGTCCATCTCTAGGCCAGTCTTTCAATATAAAAGACATTATGGATATTCTCTAGCTATTAACTATCAGGTACATCAGCACAGCTGGCCTGTTTTCTTCACATTCCCACCTACCCCACCCCTCTTTTTCATCTAACCTACCCCCTCCCTCAGATCCACCAGCCTGCTTCGGAAGCTGTCCCTTCAAATGGAATTAATGCAAGATAATTTATACTTAACTATTAGCTGGCCCTCGCGGCAACCCCTCTAATTGAATCATTCCGTTATTTTGTACAAATGTTTTCACAGGTACAGTTTGGTTTCATGGTGTTATTAATTCAGGAAAGTAAATAAATAGTCATCATCATTCAACGGAAGTCATTTGTAGTAGATTCAACCCCATAACCCATTTATTATATATGTTTTATGGACTTAATATTTCCTGTTAAACTGTAAATTAGTGTGACGAACATGATGATATCCATTTAAACTACTAAAGGAACTTGTCAATTATCTGGCCTTTAAAGAGGGGGAGCGGAGGGTGGGGGGGATTTCATGGGCTTATGCTTGTTTTGTAGGCAGGTGACCAGCATTATTTTTCATTTGTACTACAGTTTGGTATTTTTGTGTCAAAAGTCACAAAAAGAATTAACAGTAAGGAAATTAACTATTATATGTTTGCTTTTCACACTGAACACCTTCCCCAGCTCCCACAATTTTCTTGAGACTGACCCTCACCTGCCACAAATAGAGGGGTGGATCACAGAGTCAGTGTGTGCCTTTATATTTTTGTATAAGATAAATTTTCTTTTCCTCTATCACTGTCCAGTTTGTCCCGCCACATGAACATTCACATGGTCTCATATCCATCTAAAAGGGTATTATAGAGTCCATGTTACCTGGGCATACAGGTATCACAAAATTAAATCAGAACTATATATGGGGTAGAGCTGTGAACGTTTAGGGATTTTAGTAAATGTGTACACGCCAAAAAAAGCGAGCGTGTATCGTGTACACGAGTTTAGTACCGTAATTTTCAGAAATACACCAAAATTGCTCCAAAACTACAAAGCGAAGTAAAAAAATCGCGCAACCAGTATGGCAAAAGTACTGACTGTATTGCCCAAATAGACGCTGAGTTTTACTTTCCAAATCGTAAGAAGTTTACTTCTACAGTATAAATTATCATTTTTGTGGAAAATATGCATGGAAATTCAGTTTAGAAAAAACAGATAACTTCTTTTCACTGTCATTTAAACGCAACATCGCGTAACTTTTTTGTCCTATTCGCTACGGCTTTCAAAGTTCTGTGAAAATCTTGCATGACTGAGGCCTATGATATACCTCGCCGTAAAACATTTCGAAACTACGCCACCACTAAGAAGTTCTAAAATATCAGTCCTCTCGAAAAAATGGCCGCCATCTTTGCGAAGCATGCAGAGTTTCAGCTCTGTTTAAACCTTTTTCTGTTTATTTATTTTGCAATATTTTTTCTTTCTTGCAAAATTTATTTGACTCATCAGGTGACATTTACATGTAAATGTACTGATTGTCACGATTCAAGTATTTTTTTGTCGATAAAACGGGCCTTGATTGCGTGGGATTTAAAGCCCTTTGGCCTAATGTTATGCCTATTGTTAGTTTTACTGTTTACTGCTGCACATTCGCGGTGCATTTTACAAGTTAGATTACTCAGATTTCGGCGAAATCAAAGTGCATAATATCCCCATTCATTGGTGATTACTGCGCATTTGTGGTTCGCACATTTAAAAAGGATTATGGTAATCTCGTTTACAGTTTGTAAAAGTCATTGATTGAAAATTTGTCAGTCGAATGTGTGTGTGATTTGAATCATGAATATTGATTTTCAAGTGCAAGACACTGATTTATGAAAAACGATTACTCGCAATGAAGTATTTAGTAAACGTTTACAAGATTTGCGAGCGTGTAGCGTGTACACGCTAAACGGTCACAGCTCTAATATGGGGGTGGGTTGGGGAGGAGGCTGAAGAGAGAGGTAGATAGTGAAAGAATGGCATAAGCATCTCTGCTTGCAAGAAACTTTTCAGTGTGGGGTTTAAAAGCTGTGTGATTTTGGAGTATATTTAGGTGCGACAAATTTCAGCTCTATGTAGAAGTGACAAAGAAAAATACAAATGACACCATTTTAACATTATAGTAACATAAAACTTCATGTTGTATATTTGATAACGTACAAAGAGTACACAAAATAAAAGGAATTTATTTTTGTGAGCTGCAATTTTCAATATACAAATATATATATATTTACAATTCCACAATGAAGTTGGTATTTGCAGTTGCTTATACTAAACCATTTTAGAAAAGATCTTACACTGATTTTGTTATCTCACTGTTAACTCCAGCGCTCTAAGATGGATTGGGAGTAATTACGGTTCCTAAAAAAAAAGGGTGGTAACAGGCGCAGATCCAGGAATTTTCAAAAAGTAGGGGGGTGGGGCGGACAACACTTCTGACTTACAGCTGTTCTGTTGTGCATGAGGTTTGGTACTCTTTGCACAAAACTTGCAAAGACGTTATTCTTCTCACACTCCAGCTCTAGAATTTTTAGATTTCAAAGAGCAGAGGGTATATGTGGTATATGGCGTCCTACGTGCACCCTCCTGGATCCGCGCTTTGCGAATATTGAGGTAGTACCAAAATCAACAGCACAAGATTTCCAAGTAAATGATTTTCATATTTTGGTACAAGATAATGACACTCAATATATAAAGTAAATATTCCAGGAATATAAAGAGATTTTAAGGCTAACTTAAGATATATTTTCATTTAAAGTATGATAAACTAGATTGTATGTAAATATATAGGAAGATGTGGATTACATATGAGATTATCAAAAATGATAAAATAGCAAACAGTTAAGACTTTTTAAAAATTTTACTTCTGATATATCTTGGATTGCGTGAAATATCTCTTCTGGAAATTAAGTCTGAATTAACATGGAGCAATATCTTTCCATAGGAGAAATAGTCTGTCAATCATTCACAGTTCATGCACACATCACCTCAGGCTTATAATACACAACTTATTTTATCACCAGTTTGCAAACACATTTCTCCCACTAAGACACTTAACACAGATGAGTGATTTCAATCACAAAAGTGCTCTGATTACTCAGCACTGGCTTCTGTAATCTTATACACACAAATAACCTGAGGCTACTTGGCTGTGGTGTGCATGGGAATGGCAGATGAACAATCATTGTTTGTTGTGGAAACACAATTCACAGAAGAGGAAGTCGGGTTGGTAATTGCCATACCTGAGTTTTCAGGATTAAGTCAAGTGTCGGGTGCTGGTAGGCCTAAAGAAAAACTTTCCAGCATGAAGTCAGTCTGAAGCCTGAACTGAGTCAGTCTAAAACCTGAATTGAGTCAGTCTGAAGCCTGAATTGAGTCAGTCTGAAGCCTGAATTGAGTCAGTCTTAAGCCTAAATTGAGTCAGTCTTAAGCCTGACATTGAGTCAGGCTTCAGTCAGTTAATGGATGATCTGACTGAATGCATAGTGATAGGATAAATGTAATTCTAATTATCAGCCTGAATCCAAAAAGTTTCAATTTTGGGTCAATACTGACTGATCTTTCCTGGCTTAAACTTTTCTTCTTTTTTGACAATAATGTCAATTTTCTTTCCATGTATCATGTATCATATGAATATTTGAGTACCTGCTTTGATATTTGAAATTTGGGAAAGAAATATAAAGAATTACATTCATGTGTCATTACTTCATCACATGCTGAAAAAGTTTACAAACTGATTCACTCTATCTATACACCTTTAGGAAATCAAAGTGTGTCCAGCCTTCTGCACTGTTCCCCCTAATACATACACAGTTACATATATTTTGAATACTGTGGTTGTGAAATCTTTCCCCATCAAAGCAGGCACTTAATGTGATCAGTCAGGGAGAGTTCCTTAAATAAGGAACCTGTTTAAATTAGGAACTTTTCGTGACATGGACATCACCACTTTGTGATATTTCCCATGATGCTTTGCTATACTAACATTAAAGCCTTATATAGTGCTATAATTTTCTAATTTTGAATACCTCTGCAAAAAATGTATTTGCCCGGTCATAGTTAGTTTCAGTGACAAACCTTCATTGCTTTCATGGCTTTATATTATCCATTCCCACTTAAATATTTACCACACCATTTTTGAAATATATGGGGAAATCAAGAAGAACGCTAAGCTTAAAGGCACGAAACAGTCATTTAAAAATTTAAATATATGTAACAGTATAATTTTGTCATGGCGATGGCAGATTCTAAGGAATTGGATTACACATCACAAAATCCTACAATCTATATAACAAAATGGTCTCTCAGTTAATCTTTCTGTACATGTTTATTGCAAAATATGAAGAAAGTGGCTGCTGGACATCTATTAGCTCAGGTATTTTACAGGTTCCTTAAAATAGAACCTCTCCCGGACTGGTGATTAAATTAATCATTATCAATGAAGCAATCATTTCCTCCAGGAGGTAACAAACTATTGATAATTTCTGGCATTGTTCATACAGAGCATATTTATCCATAAAGCTGTATGGTTTCCGTTACAACATTGGTATGATTGCACTCCTTTAACAGCTGTCTCATTAAACATTGTTAATGAATTATTGTCCAATCAAATTAATTTTGATTTCTTATCGGTTTCCTTCAGGTGTGATTCATGATTGGTATTGGTTTCATGTGATGGTGATCAAATTACAGGAACTTTATTGGTTAATGTCACCCATGTGCTTTCTTTAATTAAAGCGGTTATTTTACTTACCTGGTTGCAGACATTAAACATGGTTCTGAAAGATGACTGTAATTTGTGACAATTTTACTAGGATTTCAGATAGATTATTCAACAACAAATGAGTTAAATCTCACTTCAGCACATAACAATTAACACTTATAATTTCTCAATGAATTGTAAACAGTTTAGAATACAAAAAACTTAGAAGACTTTAACCAGATATTACTTGTAAATTTTATGTGAAAAAAGCATTTTTATATGTCTTAGAAGGGCACATTTTTAAATCATGTTTTCATGCAAAAAGAAGACAAGAGAAATATGGTGTAAAGGAAAGACATTTTGCAGTCTTGGTGTTGTGGTGACAGGTGCAGTAGTTTATAGGAAATGGTATCACTCTAAATGACAGGTGCAGTAGTTTAGAGGAAATGGTATCTCACTCTAAATGACAGGTGCAGTAGTTTAGAAGAAATGGTGTTACACTCTAAATGACAGGTGCAGTAGTTTAGTAGAAATGGTATAGCACTCTAAATGACAGGTGCAGTAGTTTAGAAGAAATGGTATTACACTCTAAATGACAGGTGCAGTAGTTTAGAAGAAATGGTATTACACTCTAAATGACAGGTGCAGTAGTTCAGAGGAAATGGTATTACACTCTAAATGACAGGCGCAGTAGTTAAGAGGAAATGGTATTACACTCTAAATGACAGGTGCAGTAGTTTAGAGGAAATGGTATTACACCCTAAATGATAGGTGCAGTAGTTTAGAGGAAATGGTATTACACTCTAATTGACAGGTGCAGTAGTTTGGAAGAAATGGTATGACACTCTAAATGATAGGTGCAGTAGTTTAGAGGAAATGGTATTACACTCTAATTGACAGGTGCAGTAGTTTGGAAGAAATGGTATGACACTCTTAATGATAGGTGCAGTAGTTTAGAGGAAATGGTATTACACTCTGAATGACAGGTGCAGTAGTTTAGAGTAACTGGTTTTACACTCTAGATGACAGGTGCAGTATTTTAGAGGAAATGGTATTACACTCTAGATGACAGGTGCAGTAGTTTAGAGGAAATGGTATTACACTCTAAATAACAGGTGCAGTAGTTTAGAGGAACTGGTTTTACACTCTAGATGACAGGTGCAGTAATTTAGAGGAAATAGTATTACACTCTAGATGACAGGTGCAGTAGTTTGGAGGAAATGGTATTACACTCTAAATAACAGTTGCAGTAGTTTAGAGGAAATGGTATTACACTCTACATAACAGGTGCAGTAGTTTAGAAGAAATGGTATTACACTTTAAATGACAGGTGCAGTAGTTTAGAAGAAATGGTATTACGCTCTAAATGACAGGTGCAGTAGTTTAGAAGAAATGGTATTACGCTCTAAATGACAGGTGCAGTAGTTTAGAAGAAATGGTATTACGCTCTAAATGACAGGTGCAGTAGTTTAGAAGAAATGGTATTACACTCTACATAACAGGTGCAGTAGTTTAGAAGAAATGGTATTACGCTCTAAATGACAGGTGCAGTAGTTTAGAAGAAATGGTATTACGCTCTAAATGACAGGTGCAGTAGTTTAGAAGAAATGGTATTACACTCTACATAACAGGTGCGGTAGTTTAGAAGAAATGGTATTACGCTCTAAATGACAGGTGCAGTAGTTTAGAAGAAATGGTATTACGCTCTAAATGACAGGTGCAGTAGTTTAGAAGAAATGGTATTACGCTCTAAATGACAGGTGCAGTAGTTTAGAAGAAATGGTATTACGCTCTAAATGACAGGTGCAGTAGTTTAGAAGAAATGGTATTACGCTCTAAATGACAGGTGCAGTAGTTTAGAAGAAATGGTATTACACTCTACATAACAGGTGCAGTAGTTTAGAAGAAATGGTATTACGCTCTAAATGACAGGTGCAGTAGTTTAGAAGAAATGGTATTACGCTCTAAATGACAGGTGCAGTAGTTTAGAAGAAATGGTATTACGCTCTAAATGACAGGTGCAGTAGTTTAGAAGAAATGGTATCACACTCTAAATTCCTATCTAGCTTACAATTTGATATACAACTTGTAGAAGTGACCCCCTGCCCCATACAAGAAAATAAAGACACAAATACATATTTTTGTCAGGTATGTCATATTTATCACAGAAGGTTAAGAAGGATCATTCAGTGCAGTTGTTATTCCTGTTTCTAAAATAAGCCATCTGATTGTCCTGAATTGAATGTATTTGAAACCGGTTCTTTTGTCCAATCAGATACAACTGGGTAAAAACATGGTTCGATTGTGTGGGTGTGGGATAGTTGAGAACTGTTGAGAGTAAACCACAGGATTTGATTACTTTTTGGCATTGTCAGTTCAAAGAAGAAGGAAGTCCTGAAGTCAGATAAGTTTACAAGTTTGAACTGGTCCACTTTTATAGTCGAGAGCCTACATTTCATAGTTTACATTGGTATCCAAGATCAACTTTGTAAAGCTTCATAAAGTCCATGTTTGATGTAACGAAAGCACTGTTCATATTCATCTCATTCTTGATTGATTTCAGAAATGTAATTCTTCCTTGTCTGCTCGGATTAGGAAACAAGAACATTTTTCTACTAGAAAAGACACCTGACCTCGTAACGGTGGGGTTAACATAATATAAATCAAAGCAGTAACTTATATATCCTGTATTATTGAGGTACATGTATTCAGGGAGAGAATCTCAATTTTGTTGTTGTTGTATCTTTATGATAATTTTTGGCCCAGCAAAAAAAAAAAAAAGTGTGGGCTAAAACCTCACCCTGCCCCCCTCCCTTTCACCCCAATATCCTCCACCCCTGTATTCATAGTTAAATATGAAAAACAGTGACATGGTCTACTCAACATCCTGTCACAAACATGTATAAATCCAAGACCTGAAGGGTATTGAATATTCTTAATCGTTACCTCCTTGTATTGCGAATGCATTAGTGTATTTTAAATGCTGTAGTGTATTGCAAATACCATAGTGTATTGCAATTACCTTGGTGTATTGCAATTACATTGGTGTATTACAATTACCTTAGTGTATTACAATTACCTTAGTTTATTACAGACATGGTACATGCAATACATCCTACCACAAAACATAACATGACTGTTCCCTGGACATGAAGAGTATTGAATAGGTTTGATCCCTACCTCCTTAAAGGGTATTGCAAATGCTTCTGTGTTTAGTGCAATGCAAATGCCCTGATATTTTGTAAACTCCCACCTATTTTACTTCACATCCATTTGCCCTTTGACAATTCCAATTGAAAAGCATTTCCTACATGTAAAAAAATGTGTTTGTTGTTCACCATAAACACAAATATTCCTTTTTGTACATAATACATGGCTGTGCATTAATTTAACACATTTCAGGAGATTGAAATGTTTACTTCGAATAACTTAGTGTATTCAGTGTCCAGTCATCAGTCTGGCTTTATTGTAAGAGATAAACATCAATTTTCAGAGACAACTTTTATCCTCCAACAAATCATTTATAATAAATCTTGATAAATCTTTGCATTGTTGAATGTACCCCAATGAACCCTTACACTAGTTGATTGTGCCTGAAGGTTTAACATTTACCATGTATAACATAAAGTTAGTTACTGATAATGCCAGACCTCTTAAGACATACATGGTTTGTAAAAAAAAAAAATTAGATACCATCAAGCCTTCAAGGGCCTATAGAGACGGTTTTCATACCCGGTTTCCATGGTGCCAAGCGAATGAAAGTACTTGACGTACTGGATAGGACACCAGTCCATTGCAGGTTAACTCCCCAGCCAAAACTGGTACTCATTTCACAGCTAAATGAACTGGAGCAAATGGGATCTTGCTAAAGGACAGCACAGTATCCTGGCTGAGATTCAATCCCAGTATCTTTTGAGTACAAGTTGAACCACTGTGCTACTGCACTCCCACAATATACTGGAGACGTAAAGATCAATTAATAGACCAATAGTGGCAACATTATCTGGTTTCCTCAGGAAAGTAGTAAAAACCATTAATGTCCAAGGTTTCCATCAAATTTTGAGTTTTTCTATTTTACAGTGTATTTTGGGGGTTTTTTTTATTTGAATTTTAAAGTTTCAATATGCAAATTTGTGATGTACAAACAGTATTTCTCTCTATTTTCTTATGTTAACCCTTTGTTTTGTAATCTTACAAGATATTGAAGGACATAGGTATTTTTTGACAAAACAATTTTTGGATCTTAGGCATACAATCAACATATAACAGGTAGAAGACTCAACATTTTTAAAAAATAAATTCTAAG
Source organism: Chiridota heheva (assembly GCA_020152595.1). Taxonomy (NCBI): domain Eukaryota; kingdom Metazoa; phylum Echinodermata; class Holothuroidea; order Apodida; family Chiridotidae; genus Chiridota; species Chiridota heheva. Next base: position 427,734 of record JAIGNY010003987.1, on the reverse strand, counting down.
GAGAGAATTATCAAGAAAATAAGCCGACTTGGTCCCATTCAGACATCACAATTATTGCATATGTTAAAAAAAGTCCTCAAACTTTGATCAGCTATAACCCTAAATTTCTGAAGCCAGCTGCATATTTTAAATCATTAGTTAAATTCATCCAAACTTGAAGGAACTAGATCAATATTCCTTAATTCTTATAATTTCATCTCATTTCCACCAACATACAAATGATACTCTACAAATTAACATATCGCTTTAAAAACCAGTCCAAGTTACTGGTAGATTATTTGCTTTACATGACCCCACTTTGTACCTCATAATCCCAGGAAGAGACTGAACAATTATTCATGTTTAATTTGAGGTCATGGGAACCATCAGATAATCTCAATCAGGGGATATTAGATCTAAACATACTGGTTTACAATTTCTGTCAGGATGACACAAGTGACTAGATCTAAAAACATTTGTGGTTCTTTGTATTGTTTGTAAGAAATGTTGTATTTTATTTGTCTGCACAAATCAGTTTCATTAATATGTATTGGCCCAGTTTCCAAGTTTGATTGTTGGTTTGCAGATTTTGTATATAGCCAGGGAGATGTGTCCCCCCCCTCCTTTCCACTCCTCCAGCTATTACATGCAATCATTCAGGGACATAACAAAGTCTGAGACTTGGGAATGTGTTTGATTGTCTTATTTTAAGATAAATTTTGACATAATCTTAGGATTTGCTGTTGAACTATGTGCATCATATACAATATAAAATATGTAGTTGCCATAACTATTTGTGGTTATTATTAGCACAGTACTGTCTACGGGGAGGAGGGGGGGTGGGTGGGTTAGGGGGTATGCTGCCCCAGACCCTGGTCATATGGGGCCCGGGTTGTTAAGGGGCCCATAAAATCAAGAAAAGGGATGCTTGTTTAAAAGATAGCATTTACAGTTTGTATATTTTGGCTTTGCGGGCCTGTGTATTCAAGATGCCCTGGGCCATATTAGTTGTTGGCGACCCTGCATATGCATGCAACCTATTCTAACATTTCTGAAAAGCAAAATACAAAACTACAAAAGTTTACCATTACGATTATATTGATGCCTACAGATTATAATTTTTGCAATTTGGGTTTATTTTGGCCCCAATATGCATCTTTGCAACCATGAGCAGATCCAGACCTTTTCCAGAAGATGGAAGCAGGTGCAACCCTCACAGTTAAGCGTTAAATCTTAATATTTCACTTTCAGATTACTATAAGTGACAATTTTTTTTTCTAACACCTGACCCAATGGGGAATTCAACTCCTGGATATACCAGCAACCAAACATGAGGACATGTTATAAATCATGCTGCATTCATCTGTCTTGCCAGACCAGTGAACAAGACTTCATTGTGAAGCTCTTTTTTCATTTTTTTCATCCATCAAACTTGATTACTCCATCTACTGTCATACTCTAAACAGCATATAACCAGAAAAAGTTGTATATCTATTAGCATTACTATTTACTACATTTGCTTGATCTAGTTGAAGCCAAATTCTCTCTCCTTGAGCAAGCTGAAGTATACAACTATTACTTGCCGTGTCGTAAGAATCCCCACTCCCGTAATCATAGACGGCAATCTGGATTTCACCTTCTTTCATGAGTTTCACATAGGGGCTCTTTTGTATAGATGCTTTGTGCACGTTCATCATGAATACATAGACACCATTTGCTGGAGTAGTGAATATACCCGTCTCTGCGTCCAAACTATCTCCTATATTTGTGAAGACGTAGTCGTATGTGAGAATCACATCCTCATGTTTAGGCGCTTTTACAGTTTCTATAATCGCTGCTGAAAATGCAGATTTCATTATGACACTCTCCATCCCTTCCCCAGGTGGTCCACGGGGTCCAGCTCTCCCACTTAATCCAGGTCTTCCCGGTGTCCCATCCTCTCCTGGTATACCTGGTTGTCCTGCCACTCCTGGATTTCCAGGCAACCCTGGAAGTCCAATATCCCCTTTGGGTCCTTGTACACCATCCTCTGCCCCATTCATCATACCAGCCCCATTCATCATACCAACTGCATTTGCATTGAGCCCATTGGTTCCCGGTATTCCTGGTATACCGGGGGTACCTGGAGTTCCTGGGCTCCCAGGTGGGCCTGGTTGGCCATGCATAGGGATCATTCCGCAACACGAAGATGCTGAGCACGATGAGGGCGCTTGACCCCCTTTGGGATCTTCTACGTGAACTGTCATAATCATATCAGGCTGCAGTTGCTCCACCTCTGAGCCTTCGGCAAAAACAGCAACAATACCCATCAAAAACAAAATTGATGTGAAAATATACCTTTCCATTTTGTATGCCTTATTTAATCGTGAATTGAATTAGATCCTCAGTGAAAGTGTTAAGAAGTTTCTACAGGAAACAGTGCACCTCAGTAAGACACCGAAAACATACAGGTACGGGTCCCAACTCATAAATTGTTATTCATCCTTCATTTGAATCATATTTCATTGAAAATTTTGTCTTAGTAAAGTATTTCACAGAGGGTGAATTCTAACCAGTTTCATTCTCTTTAAAGTTATTTGCCTGTTTTACTATTCTTGTTTAACCCTGAGTTTGCTCGCATGATTTCTTATTCTTATGTTTCATCCTCTGGTATGTCTTTCTTCCATACATCCAGTCCTTCTATCTCCAGATCCTGTTGTCCCCCTTTTAATGACTCAACTTCTCAGACAGTTCTACAAACTGTTTTGCTTGTTTTGTTATTTGTATTGACTAATGAGGAGCCGACTTCTCCAGCAGCAAAAAACCACTCAGTCTCCAAGAAGGATCACCCTCTTCAAGATTAGGAGCCCCGGTATGTGTGGTCCAGGGCCAAAAGTTGATCAAACAAATATACTTCTTCAACCACAATGATAGTAACAATTTTGTTGAGATGTTATTCTGTTGACTTATTCCTCAAAGTAAAAAAAAAGCCTTCTTACTCCATTGTGTACATAAGATAATCCATTCAGCTTTGTTGACTGAACTTGTAGGAATGCTTGGTCAATTGAAGAAGTACACAACAAGACGATCTGTGAAGAGAAAATTTGAAAGAATGAGGAATTGCAAAAACAGAATGTCAGGAAAAAGGTGATTTTACAAAAACGTATAAACTCAAGTTTTTTTTTTTTTTTTGGGGGGGATGGGTAGAGGCATAGGAGGTGGGATGTAGTAGGAAATCTCCCCCTCCCCCCAAATGGTATATTTTCCAGCAACTATATAAACAAAATTGTGGCCAAATTTGAGGAGTTGTAAAGATAAAGGATGAGAATTACCTATAGGGAACCTATTGAATTGATATGATAACAGAGATTGCTAAAAAAACCAGGAAGAAGCATGACTTGTCCTTAATTTGTTCCAGCAAATCATAGCCACAGACTTACTGTAGCAAATAATGAGACCACTTATCTTAAATAAATTAACCACTCAACCACGCAATAAGGACTTCATCCATTGCTATATGATACTTAACACCAACTTTTACAACAATCCAGGACCAACAGGAGAACTAGTACAATGAAGCCATTGATAAGGAATATTTGATCATAATTGCTTGTGGTTTTCAGATTAAAGAAAATAAAGGAGAAAAGTTGGACCCAACCTGCCTATATATCAGGTCGGGTCTGGCTGTTTGAAATTTTAAGGAGCATAACAACTAATGAGGGCACATGTGGCAGTCCGAGAGATGCCATCGATTAAGGATTCTTCCTAAAATAGCAAGCTTGCAAAATCTTGCTAATTTGTTCGGCAGATTTATGCACTAGCATCAAAATAAGATGAAGATTATCCAAAATTGTACCGTATATCATTTTGGTAACATCAAAAACTACTTTTCATGAAAAATTGATACCAAATTTGAAGACACTGTCCATTAAATGAACTGAAATAGTAATAAGATTTTAGGATGCTATTTTCTGCCAAAATTAACCTACATAATTTTGAATTTCTCCAATATCTATAAATTGGACTGGTAAACATCAAAGTTTTGAGGACCATTATGGTAACTGATGAAAGACAGTTTACATGAACTACAAACATCTATACTTTGTCCCATTTAAGAATTTAGTTTAACATACATAAACAACCCATGTTAAACTTGTGTTGTGTCATGGGAACTTTCCATCAATGGCGGCCCCCATAGTCAACAAGGGTATTTATTTAATCCTTGTTTTGAGAGCTTCTCCCGGACTGTTACTGACTCAAGACCATTGAAGTTCCCTGAAGAAATTATATATCAAGTTAAGTTTGTTGAAGTCCTTAAATACTTTGCTTTAGTAAACAATTTTCCCCCCTAAAAAAAGTATTTCTGGATTCGATCAGAAGATACCAGGTTTTAAAGATGTCACGAATTTGATTGATTGATTGGAAATATTGATTTAACTGCTGAGATCAAATTTACATAAACAAAAGTGATTCAAGACCGTTGAAATTCTGCCAATCCAAACACCCAATCTACCATGCGATTATGCTGGTTACTCATCCTTAATGCATACTTTGAATGTTAATAAAATTAATTGTTCATAAGCCATCATAATCTTACCAGCATCTTTTATGTCAATATTGAGTCACAAGGTGATTTATTATTTTTTAGGAAGAATTAACAAAATATCAAATGCATTCGCTAAAGAACATTGCCCTTTAATGATATGGAAATCCTACATAAAATATAGATTTTCCTTCATTTGTCATGGATGGAAGCAATCACATGATGACATGATGTAATAAGCGGTACCAGCTACCATTACTCATGCGGTGGTAAATTAAATAGATTTCATGTCATGTGTTTTGATTGGTCAAATTCCAACACTGATACCCATACTGATAGGCGAATCAGCATTCATTTTGGGATGAAATGTTCACTGTCACATTTTAATCAAGGTAGATGGCCTTTAATGTTTATATCAGATGATGTCATATAAAAACAATTAATTGGCAGCCATTGAAGAATTTTTTTGTCTACTTTTTTTGGGTACTTTTAAAAAGTTTTAATTTAAGATCAAACATTTACAAGACTGGATGATTGAAAATCCATAAAGAAATTATAGGTCCTATATTAAATTCTTTGCATTCCTAAAAAAAAAAAAAAAAAAAAAATCCTCAAAAGATTTCAATATGACATAATTGAGCTCGGAAAAATTGTGAAAATTATGTATTATTTGTGGGTATTTTAGCATTTCTTGTAACTGATATTGATCAACTTGATAAGAAATGATTACATTGATGTATTCTTAATATCCACTGTGCCTTATTTTATTATTTGTGGACAGGAAGAGGTGGTATCAGTTAAATAGCTGAAAAATCCAATAAATCAGTCAAAATTCCTAGCACAATGGTATGAAGTGACTTAATAAAAGATATTTACTCTCAAAGTCAGACAGAAATGAAAGAATGAAATACTTAGGTTGCTAATGTATCAAACTTAAGCTGTTATCATCCTGATGATTAATCAAATATTGCATATATTTAAAAAATTCCTGTTGATTTATCACAATATTACGTATCATAAAAAAATTATTGATTTATCAAAATATTACATATATTTTAAAAAATTCCTGTTGATTTATCACAAATATTACATATATTTTAAAAAAATCCTGTTGATTTATCACAAATATTACATATATTTAAAAAAATCCTGTTGATTTATCACAAATATTACATATATTTTAAAAAAAACTTCCTGTTGATTTATCACAAATATTACATACATTTTAAAAAATTCCTGTTGATTTATCACAAATATTACATACATTTTAAAAAAATTCCTGTTGATTTATCACAAATATTACATATATTTAAAAAAATCCTGTTGATTTATCACAAATATTACATATATTTTAAAACAAATCCTGTTGATTAATCACAAATATTACATATTTAAAAGAAAATCCTGTTGATTAATCACAAATATTACATATATTTTAAAAAAATCCTGTTGATTTATCACAAATATTACATATATTTTAAAACAAATCCTGTTGATTAATCACAAATATTACATATTTAAAAGAAAATCCTGTTGATTAATCACAAATATTACATATATTTTAAAACAAATCCTGTTGATTAATCACAAATATTACATATTTAAAAAAAATCCTGTTGATTAATCACAAATATTACATATATTTTAAAAAATCCTGTTGATTAATCACAAATATTACATATATTAAAAAAAAATCCCATTGATTTATCACAAATATTACATATATTTTAAAAATCCTGTTGATTTATCACAAATATTACGTATATTTAAAAAAATTGTGTTGATTTATTACATATAAATAAAAAAAAAAAAAAACTTGTTGATTTATAACAAATATTACATATAATAAAAAAAAAATCCTGTTGATTTATCACAAATATTGCATATATTTAAAAAAAATCTTGGTGATTTATCACAAATATTGTATATTAAAAAAAGTTAAGAAACTCATAACTGGGATCCATCATTTTGATGCGTTAAAGACAGTTCTGCTGAAAGTTTCATACTAGTTCTATTACTGGAATGTCACAGGAATTTTTGAGGTCCACAAACCCTCAGGTATCCTGCTTGGTTTGAGGGGCAGCGAAAGGGCAGCTCTAAAGTGACCACACCAGAGTTAGACACATCAAATGTCCAACGATCCATCAGGTTAATACAAGCTGTAAACTTTCAATTATCTTAAATGGGTTTTTATTTTTGTAAGTGATTATCTGACAGATGGGTTAAAGACTGCTTATTTTTCTTTAAGTTTGGACACTTTTATACATTTTATGTCAGAAAATTATTTCATTGTAGGTCAACTGCAGCACCCTAAGTTCAAACAATAGTATTGTGGATTATATGCTTGTTGGCTGTACACAATGTGCTCATTAAATTTGAGTTAGTGGCAGTTTTGGTTGTAAATCCCTTGGGGACACGTTTCTTATTTTGAAAATATCCAAATCTGTTACAAAAATAGATTAAAACTTATTTGAAAAGAACAAGTCTTTAAAGGTCTATGGATGTGTAGCAATTTCTAAAAAGAGCATTAAATTATGGGCAGCTCGAAACACTTTCTTTCCAAATCTTAGTCAATAAAGTGACGGGATTTAAATCAATTCCTGCTTGAATTTTATTAAGAATATGGCCAAGACTCAAAATGTTTTAGTCAGATTTTGCTGCATGTGACCACGAAGTACATGGTCGTATATACTTTAGAAAAACAATTATCTATGAATGAAAATACAAAGGTCACTCTTATAATATATCACAAAATTTGCATGAAATATGCAAATTGATGCCAGAGATTTAAAATACTGTAAAATGGTCAATTTTGATAAGATTGTGATGACTTTCTTCATTCATGGTTTTTGATTGATCTTAAAGCTTAATTATCTTACATTGCCTCTACACACCCCATACTTCTATGTTACCTTAAATGATAATAATTTGATTAATGATATAAATTGAATATGGCTGCCACCTGTATAACCTATTACTAACTCTACCCTTTGATACAGTGGCACTGGAAGGGGGGCATGCACTGAAAGGGGTAGGCCAAGGGCCATGCCCCCCCCCCTTCCATTTCCAGGAATTCCACTTTTGATCCCCCTTTTCACATCCTAGTCAAATCTAGTCTTAGATTCCAGCAAAATGGCAAAACAAACCTAAGATGACAATAAGTAATATTTCAGAGTTCCCCCTCACCTACTTTGGAAAATGTCTAGCAGTGCTGCTTTTATATACCCTAGCTGTGATGTAGGAGGAGTATAAATTGTGTGCATCTTCTGATGGAACTGAAGTAACAGTATATCCATTACTTCTCTGTCAAAAAAGCCTTGAAGGCATTTAACACACATCTGATAAAGGGTCTTACACATTTTAATGTTAATTCCTTATGACAATGCATTCTCCAATTGTACCTTAATCCCCATATAACAGGAACTACATACTTATTTTCTTGTGAAATAATTTGTTTAACAGGTAGAATACAGCTGTTCATCTGATGTTATTAGTCTTTGAGGCTCCAATGTCTGAATGGTAAAAGTGATTTTCGTTTTAAGATTTGGACAGATTTCCGTTTGGATGATTTTTTTACATGATTGAGGTGTTGGTAAAAACTGAGATAGAGCTATTTATCAAAATTCTTGCTCATATGAATCATCTGCAATATCAGTCATCCCCAATATCAATATTTGAATGATATACCAAGATATTGAAAAATTAAATGCGTATGTCAGTAAAAAATTTCTTGAGACCCCAGTAACACTTTGTGGTGAACCCTCGACAATTGCATTTGTTTTGTGGTCGCCAACTCAAAAAAAAAAAATAGTCACCATATTCCCTCATTTCAAAAGTTTGATCGCCAAAATTGTTAAGTTACTCACCAGTACAAAAACCTGTTTAAAAAAAAATAATATATATTTTAATGAAAAAAAAACCCTTGTGCCACCCCTGAAGGTTAACCTTGTTGGATGGAGGTTATGTTTTTGCCTCTGTAAATTTGTTTAAATTGGTTGTTTGTTTGTTTGTTTGTTTGTCATCAAGATATCTCAAGAACAGATGACTGGATTTGGATCAAATTTGGTGTGTGGTTTTGTTTCTGCTTAAGGAAGAAGTGATAACAATTTGAGACATATTGGAACAGGGGAAGGGTTGCAAATGGGGAGGGGACATCAAGATATCCCAAGAAGTGATAATTGGATTTTAATTAAATTTGATGAGTGATTTTGTTACTGTTTCATGAAGAAGTGATTAAAATTGGAACAGGGGAAAGGCAGAAATTGAGGGTGGGGATGTTTTAGGATGAGATCTGTCAAAACAAGTTGCCAAGACTAAGTTGAAACTTTCCAATGGAATGTGCTGAACAATGACTTTGCACTTTGAATAAAGATCTAAACAATGAATTTTCTGGACTCAAAGAGACTTACATCAAGTGTTCTCTGGAATCAATAAAATGATACAATTGGTTTCTGCCATGAATGAAAAATGATGGAATGTGAATCCTGGCTGAATAGAGCTCAAACAATGGTGCTTCACTTGAATAGAACTGAAAACAATGGTATGGCCTTGGAAGAAATCCAGTCAGAAGATAATCTTTAAGTGTTTAGATTGCAGATGTTCATTACTGATCAAAACTTGGGGATGAATCTTGGTGGGCCTAGGATTTCTGAGGTAGATTATATTAGGTATGGGGATCAAATGAACTCTAAATCTACCTACTGTGGTGTAGCGGTTATCATACCTGTCTACAGACCACGAGGCCCTGGGTTTAAGCCTGGGTTGGGTAGACACGCCAGTGCACCACAACTGGTTATAAAAGGCTGTGGACATTGACTTGGTTGTCGATGTTATGTCTGTCCGTACGTCGTACCTGTGTTCTCGTCCGGGTCGTATTAAGCGTTTCATGATAGCATTGTTACTATCATAACCGAATACGCAGGCGACGACCCCGTCATTGTAATTGTGTGTTCACTCGTCGTTGTCGTCGGATGAACTCTAAAATTATTCTTAGCATGTTAGAATTGCAACTGAGCAGAGGTAAACACAGACCCATGTTTGTTAAGCACAGGACCCATGAGTTTTCCAGGTCTACATTTTCCAGGTTTTTGTTTTCTAGGTCTTGTGTTTTCCATCCAGGTCTGTGTTTTCTAGGTCTTGTGTTTTCCAGATCTGTATTTTCCAGGTTTGTGTTTTTCAGGTCTGTGTTTTCCAGTTCTGTGTTTTCCAGTTCTGTGTTTTCCAGGTTTGCATTTTCTAGGTATGTGTTCAAGGTCTGTGTTTCCTAGACACCCCGTTGCTCAGTGATATGATATCATACATATTGTATCAATATCGTCCTCATATTGAGTACAATATCGAGGACATATTGTCCTTGCAAGCCCCATGGCTTGAGAGGAAAAAGTTATGGTGTAAAAATTCGGAATTAGACTTGCCAGTAATTTTGGGGCCGTAAAAAATTAATTTATTTCATGCTACCGAAATATTTTCAGTGCATTTCTTATTCAAAGAAACTTTTATTTTGGTCACCAGGTGAGACATAAAGTGTTATTTCTCTGGCGAATAAAATCTTTATTTTACAATTTGTTGGTCACCAAGATTTAAGAATTCTTCGCCATGGCAACAGGAATTGTCGTGGGTTGGTGGTGACTGCAGCTTGTCTTCGTTTCTGTAGCAGCATTTACAGTTCAGGAAAATTGAAATGATAAATTGAGATTATTCTGAGCTTTGAATGCCCTTTCCCAATTTTTGCAGGTAATTAATTGTTCATAATGTACAGTTAATATGAATGAACTAAATTAATTGATTAAGTTGATTATTTAGTTATAGGAAAGATAGTTGAGTTTATTCATGGTATTACAGTACTGTTTATAAATGTAAGTTTAATAAAGAGGTAAATATATGTCAAAAAGCATTTAAATCACTAAAAGGGTTAAATTGTCAAAAAAAAAAGAAGATAATTAAACAGATGATGGTACTCTTAAAGTTTCTCACTTTTCCCCACCTTTCATAACTTTGCTTCCCTAGCTTCAAAATGTACAGTACGACTAAAGTTATACTTAAAGTTCCTAAAGGAATATTTCTGTTGTTTTTAATATAATTTTTGTATTGTCATTTTTTTAATGTATGTGAGGGAGGACTATTAAAGAAACAAACACATTGGTGATAGGTTATCCTGTTTTTGGAGTTACAACATTTCATAGATTTCACAGTGCACAGTAACCTCTCAGTGTACAGTGACCTCTCAGTACACAGTGACCTCTCAGTGCACAGTGACCTCTCAGTACACAGTGACCTCTCAGTGCACAGTGACCTCTCAGTACACAGTGACCTCTCAGTGCACAGTGACAACTCAGTGCACAGTGACCTCTCAGTGCACAGTGACCTCTCTGTGCGCAGTGACCTCTCAGTGAGCAGTGACTTCTCATTGTGCAGTGACCTCTCAGTGCGCAGTGACCTCTCAGTGCACAGTGATCTTTCAGTGCACAGTGACCTCTCAGTGCACAGTGACCTCTCAGTACACAGGACCTCTCAGTGCACAGTGACCTCTCTGTGACCTCCCAGTGCACAGTGACCTCTCAGTGCACAGTGACCTCTCAGTGCACAGGACCTCTCAGTGCACAGTGACCTCTCAGTGCACAGTGACCTCTCAGTGCATAGTGCAGTGTCATAAAGGCAGATCCAAGGTAATTTATATCATTGTATGCATTTTCTATAAACAGAAGGATATATTTTTGTTTTACTTACACACTGGTGATAATTTTGAAATGTAATAACTCCTAAACGGAATAGGAGAACAACCTATTTGTTTCATCAATCTGTTTCTTGATTTGTCCTGTATTATTTGCTTTAAAAGTTAAAATATTCCAATTCCTCACTTTCAGGGTATTTAGTTCTTGTATTTCTCTCAATCTCCCCCTGTTTTCCTTCCTTCTTAACTCTAGAATGATCTAACCTCTCTGACACAATTTGACCCTCATTGTCGTGGTGCTGTTGAGCCCTCATCGAACAAACAAACAATTTAAAGTTTATCTTATCTTTTGTTGCTATTTATTCAATTTTTTAATTGTTGAATTTGATTGATTGTTAAATATTTACAATGCCGTGCCTTCGATGTCTATTTTTGAAATGTCAATATCACCTTTAACAGTTTATCATAGAATGGGTTTGTGATGGTTTTTGTGTTGATGTTAACACTTATTACTGGTTTTGTGTCCTGTAGCAACCACCATGAAAACATTTGTTTCTTTATTACCTAATTAATTTGGAACTAATCGTCTCACAAGCAAACGTTGATCAATTGTAGATAAGTAGCAATTATTGAGTAGTGTGTGAGATGCATCTTGCAGTAAAATCTCAGGCTTGGCAGTAAAGTTTTTTTTCTTTTTCTTTTTTCCTTTTTTTATTTATTTTCTCAGTGGAGGAGGAACATGCTGACAATATTTTTTCTGAATTCACTTTACAAGTATATCTCAATTAAGTTGGTTTACCAGAGATCATAGTATAATTAGGCCTGCTCTAAATGTGACCCCCCCCCCCCATCCCCCTCCCCAGATAATTATATTGTTTAACCTACTGGTGCTTGAGGTCATAGGTCAATTGTTTGAATGATTCTCCCACCACTTTTATGCCAGACCCAAAAATAAATTAAAATAAAAAGGATTATGAATAGATAAAGATTACAGGGCAGATGCCACATAAGGACTCTTGTGTAGGGCTGTGTCAAGCTTGGTGAAAGCAGGTTAAGGTAGCAGAAGTTACTGTGAGCTTACATAAAGTAATAACGGCAAGCTAGTTGAGCTTATGCACGCCAACAGAGAGCTTAAAGCAACCTCAACAGTTTCATAAGCAAGGTGGTAAGAATGATTTCATAAGTGTGTGGGGCGGGGCTTAAATTATTCATTTAAATGAAAAGATGTAAAACTCAACTTACTAAGAAAAAGGGAGCATAGATTTTGAAATTGTTATTATCCCAAGTAAAAAGGTGTGGGCCTGGCCCCCTCCCCTTTTATCCCCTGACCCCTCCTATCCCATTTCTGAGACTTAAGGGAAAACTTAAAATAGCTATTCATTTTAACTACTTGTAACTCAATTTTATGAATATCAAACACTGTTGTACAAAATTGAAAATTATCCTGATATTTTTCATATTACTTTTAAGTTACAGTACTTGTTATTTGAGACAGAAATACAATGCAATACAATGGAATGCTTTTGATTGGTCTAAATACTTGCACATATTCTGATATGCGGAACAATAACCACCGCCTAAGTGATGTTACCAGTATGAAGCACAATTACTAGCAAGATGTCAAGCAATTTTCTCGATATTAAAGTTCTTTTTAATTGCTCTTAATAATCCTTAAAGCAAACCATACAGATATAATTCTTGATTTAGGTTTTTAAATCGTCTTCATGTCTCCAATCAGGCTATACATGCTAGACTCTGCAGGTCAATTAAGCGGGCACATGTTGGAAATTAACTTAATAGGATGTATTCTGTAATTAATTGTGACAGAGGTAGAGCGTCCTATTGACCAATCGTCCAATGATTTCTTCCTTATCAGTTTCACCCAAATTTTTTGGATAGTTTTTTTTAGGAAACTTGATTTTTTTCCCCTTTATTCTGGCTGATTATCAGGTAGACAGTCACTGGGGGGAAAGTGGAAATCAGTTCTGATGGTCCGTCAAACCAATAGTAACAAGTCGTATTCCGTTGTTACTCATACCATGTGCTTGCTTATTTATTTGAAATATCATGTGTAGTAAGTCAATTTCAGAGAGAGACACCTTAAAGGATTAGTTTAGGTGTCAAACAAGTTCATCTTATATGAAAGAGGACTTCAAAAGAAAGGTGAAGGAAGCATTCAAAAATGTTGATTCTATTATGAAGATATTTAAAGGATTAGTTCAAGGATAAAAAAAAAAACCATTTTATATGAAAGATAACTCCAAAGTGAAACAAAATGGTAAAGAAAGCATTCAAAAATCTAATTCTGTTAAGGAGATATTTGAGTTTAAAGATTGGTATCATTTGCAAAGGATTTCAACGTGCTGGCCTTACAGAAACATCTGCCTTGCAACAAACTTGCCACAAGCCAACAAATGTTAGCTTGCGCAAGCTTGCTGCATGCTTGGAGCAAGCTTGCATTGAGCTAGTATGAGCTTACTGCAAGCCAGTATTTGGAACAACGACAAGCCTGCTAGTTTTTGCAAGCTAAAAAATATTTTCTAGCTCACGTAAGCTTGCAGAAAGTTTTTGCTAGCTTAAGCTTTGAAGCTTGTACTTGTCCCACAAGCTAAAGCTTGTACTTGTCCCACAAGCTAGTACTATAGCTTGCTGCAAGCTTTTTTCTGTGAGAGTCTGCAATCCCCTCTTCTTGTATCTAAGTGTGAATCATAAATTAGAAGAGGGATACATTTGTCAAAATTAAGTTTCTGAGGTGAAACAGTTGTAACAGTATTTTAGTCAACCACTAGACTATATATCAGGATGATCCGCATCTTTCAAATCATTCTGTAACTAAAAATCTCAGCATTGCTGATGTTCTGAGGAATCTTAGAATTGTGTTGGTTCTGTTCTACCAGGTCCTTCAGTCTCCCATTACGTGGCATCCAATGCCACACACACATGATCACTTCCTTTCAAATGTACAAATGTACTTGTAGGAATTATAAACATCCTTTTCTCACTTAGGTTAGGAGAGTTTACAAAAGGTCTTTAAGTTTGAAAAAGTGTTTTGGCGAAGAATTGAATAAATCCCTTTTTGTGCGGCTTCTCTGATGTATTGTTGGAACTAATTGAAAAGATGAATGGTCATGTTACCACCCATGTTTAGGTGACAGAGGCTGTGTAATGCTTCAAAGAATTGAAAGCTCTTTTTTAAATAAATCGGAAGCAGCTACTGAATCCCGAATAATGAATCCCAGAAAATTGTGCTCTCTTCAGTTTTTTGATTATGAAAAAAAAGCTGTCAAACCCAGAGGCATGGAATTCATGAGCAAGAATTCCACCGTCTCGAATGAAACCTTTCTTTAGAGTTGGGGGGTAAAATTGTAGAATTTTTAAAGTAAAATTGATAATTTTTTTTTTTTTTAATTGAAAGAAGAAAAAAATGTAAAATTAAAAAAGAAAAAAGTTCCCTGAAACAAGGAAATTTTTAGAAAATTAAAGTCAGACCCCTACCTTGATTTAAAAAGCATGTGATTGCAAAGCGCTGCGTCTTTTTGGCATGGAGTCTGAGGCCCCCTTAAGCCTCAATCCCCTGGTAAAGAAGCTCTGGGATTTTACCTTATAAAGAAACTATTGTAACTGATAAGGACCATTCATGAGCCATACAGGACAGTTTTCTATCTATCATTCTGTGTTTTGTATCCATGTAAGGTATTTCATTTATAAGGTTAATTAAGATTATCAAGTTTAAACAATTTATAAACCGCCCCCCCTTTAAAAAAAAAAAAATCTTTAAAAAAAATATATATAAAAAAATATATAAAAAAATCTAACAAAAAAATTAAATCTAAAAAAGAAAAAAATTAAATCTAAAAAAAAAAATATATAATATTTTTTTTTCTCATGAGGGGTGGACTCTCATGGTAGCAGTGCGGACTCCCAGGGGAGCAGGGGGAGCAGGGAGGGCCCATGGAGGGGCGGGGTGTGCCGCCCCTGTAAAACAGCAAAGCTAAGCGGTATGGAAGTAGAAGTTTTCATAGTTTAAATAATCAGAAGTTTTTATTTACCAGAGCAATATTATATTTGAAACCTTGGAATTTTGGGGGTTCACTTAATTTTTTTTTTTTTTTTTCAGCTCAACATCTGTCATTGATTTTCGATTTGCTTTATCAGGGGATGGGAGCAGTGGTATAGCCAGCATAAAAAAAAGTGGTCATAGACCCCCTTCTAAGACGAAGTGTTAAAATTTAGTCCACTTCTGAAAGCAATTTTGTTGTTATAAAGGCCCCAAAATATATAAAAAGCTAAGATTATCCCAATTTTTAAAAATTTCCTCAATTAATTGGGGAGGGGGCATTCTGATCCCCCTCATGGCTATGCCACTGGATAGGGGTAATGCCCAGGGAAATTCTATAACAAACAAGCAATATTACTTCAAAGGGGAAATTGCTGACAACATGAAACAAACCAAATTGCTCAAAACTGCTCAAGAAAATCTGGGGAAATGAAGGGAGGCTTCTTCCTACTAAAAAAGATTAGTTCCTGCCACAAAGCTTTCCTGTTTTACACACCTTGCACATCCCTTCCCCTTCTGCAATTTAGCCTTAGAAATTGAACAAAATTTGATATTTTTCTTGAGTTAAAATACTTTGTTCTGATAGTACAAAGTTTTCCTCCTGTTGAACGTAACATATATTTTGAAATTAAACCCTGCTTACCTTTAAATTACAAAATTAATCCTCTTTCAGTTGTAAATCAACAAAATAAGATTTAATCCACAAATCACAACTTCACAATGTTAAAAACTCCTGGTACTGTTGCTCCCAGGCTAAAGTGGTATTCCTTGGTATAACTAGCACAGTAATGTCAGTGCTCTAAAACATGACAGTTGTATGTCTTCGCACAGTGTGATAAATTACACAGTGTGAAAAGCACAGATAAATGTTAAAAACTTGTATTTGAATCTATGGGGGTTACAATCATCCAGCAGAACAAGACATGCAATGAAAGCAGAACAAGACATACACTGAATAATGGTGTTTACATTCCTATTCACCTTTGGTAAGTCCAAGTTGATCTTAAATATTATCTCCGATCAGTTTGTGTGGAAGTCATACTGCTTGATCTGGATGATAATGGTTCAAGTTTACTTGGAAGTGTCTGTAGGATAATGGGTTACTTCCATCACTATTGACCAATTACAACGCCTTGTTCAAGTGGGTTGTTCTATTGTTACTTAGGGGAGTTTTTATGGTACAGATTATGGGAATTGGAGGAAAGAATGTTGGGTAGATGGCATGATGATTGGTAGATTGGGAAGAGGATGGGATGGCATGTGGGATTGATGTTACATTGTTGAATAGAAGATGGCATGATGATTGATAGATTGGAATGAGGATGGGATGGCATGTGTGATAGATGGTATATTGTTGAGTAGTAAAAAGCATGATGATTGGTTGATTGGAATGAGGGTGAGATGGCGTATGGGATAGATGACATATGGGATAGATGGTAATTTTTGGGTAGAAGATGGCATAATGATTGGTAGATTGGGATAAGTCTGGGATGGCGTGTGGGGTAGATGGTATATTGTTGGGTAAAAGATGGCATAATGATTGGTAGATTGGGTTGAGGGTGGAATGGTATGTGTGTAATAGATGGTACATTGTTGGGTAGTAGGATGGCATGATGAATGGTTGATTGGGATGAGGGTTGGATGTTTGTTCTTTTGACTTATTTAAATGGAGTTCAAGGGACTAGTTTTTTTATTCAATGGGTTATAAACATCTCATTAATGTTGTTGTTATGATAAAAGGTGAACTGCCCGACTTACATTTTATTTGTAAAATTATATAGTACGACCTATGTAAACTTTTATGACTTTCATACAATATAGTCTGGATGAGGCTGTTTTATTTGAAAATTTGAAATGTTGATATATTTGAAAATAATTAATACAAGATATCATATTTTGGAGGAAAATTGTGGCTTTTTTTTAGGAAATTTTGAAGTAAGATGAGCCTTTTACCAAAGATGGATGTAAGTGTAAGTTTGGCAATCCATGAAATGAACATTGAAAAAATCTGTTTCGAAATCATCCTTACTTTTGCAAGAGGCAAACTACTTTTGAATTATGAACCTAGGGCTGAGCATAGCCAAAATGATATGCTACTCCCATCTGATGATCGCGGAGACATATCTGTAAGGGAAACCTTACATATTGCATCACTGTGTTGCATCAATTGTCAATCCTGGGACATATCCAAGGTCTATCTGTCAGAGTCTCACCTAATTATTTCCAAAGAGACATAAGTTTTGAATGACCAGGGAGAAATGTTATTGGAAAATATCATCTCCCTGCCAGATAACATCTGCCTGTACCTATGACCAACGAACACCACTCTTCCTGGCAGCAGTCGTAGAACCCGTATTCATAGTGACAGACCTCCATATAACTACATGGGTCAATGTCTTATGGACAGGTTAACATGACGACGACGACGACGGCGAGTGAACACACAATTACAATGACGGGGTTGTCGCCTGCGTATTCGGTTATGATAGTAACAATGCTATTACGAAACGCTTAATACGACCCGGACAAGAACACAGGTACGAGGTATGGACAGACATAACATCGACAACCAAGTCAATGTCCACGGCCTTTGATAACCAGTTGTGGCGCACTGGTGTGTCTACCCAACCCAGGCTTGAACCCAGGGCCTCGTGGTCTGTAGACAGGTAGCGTTTGCTAGCTTCTTTTATACGCTTAGTTCCGTTACCCGCTACACCACGGTTAGTAGACAGTTAACATGACTAAAATATGAAAGGTATATGGACAGATAGCAAGAACATGAGCCTAAATGGAACCATGCAAACAGCCAAAGGTCCCATCAAAATTGGTTATAAATTGACCATTTTACAGCTCCCTCAGCTCCCCTCCCCTTTCATTCTTTTTGGTGACTTCAATGCCCACAACCCCCTCTGTGGGGCTTTAATACAACCACCTCCAGAGGCAAGCTTAACGAAAACACTCTTCGACAGCACAGCCTCTTCTTGCTCAACACTAACTCCCGACCTACCTTCACCCTGCCACAGGCTCCCTCACCTGTATTGACTTGTTTGTCTGTTTCCCCAACCTCCTTGATTTTAGCTGGAAGGTCACTGCTCCACCTCTGTGGTAGTGACCATTACCCTCTCCTAATTCACAATGGCCCCTTTTCGAAACCCTCTGCAACTCTCATCTCTCTCCCCCATCTCCTTGAGGGTGAGGATCCCATGTCATTAACATCCTTATCAACATCACCATCTGCTCCATTCCCAAAACCTCCAAACCCCTAACCACCCCTAACCACCCCAAACCACCCCTAACCACCCCTAACCACCCCTAACCACCTCCTAACCACCCCTAACCACCTCCTAACCACCACCCCCTCTAAACCTCTGGTCCAAGGATGACTGCAAAACCGCCATCAAGAACAGGAAAAAAGCCTTCAGCAACTTCAAAACAAACCCGACCACCCACAACTTCAACCTCTTTCGCATCAGCAGTACCCAAGTCAGGCGTACTGTTAAGGGCAGTAAAACCAACACTTAAAACAACTTCAACTCTTCTCTCACCACTAAGAAGATTTGGAGTATAGTTAAGTCTCCATCTCCCAGCTCTCCTGGAATGGTAATCTTCTCACGGGAAAAAAAGATATCGCTAACCACCTCGCTGCCTCTTTCAGCAGCATCACGTCCTTGGCGAACTACCCCAATGCTTTTAAAGTCAAAAAAGCTCACAACAAAACTCAAGAGTATTAAATTTTCCTCTGACAATTAAAAGAAATTAAAGCAAGTCATCCACGATGCTGACTGCACCTCCAAGGGCCCAGATAACATCCCCTACCAGTTCCTGTACACCTTCCCACCTTCCCAACAAGGCCACCGCTACCCTCCTCATCATTCTCAACCACATTTGGTATTCACACTACTTTCCCCCTATCTGGAGCACTGATCCCCCTAGCTACTGTCCCCTCTAGCCACTGTCCCATAGCCCTCACCTGCTGTCTCTGTAAAATTACGGAAAGGATCATTAAGCAGAGTCTTAACTGGTTCCTTGAGAACAACAGGAGTTTTGGTGGCTTCCAGAAATGTCGCAATACCTTGGACCAGTTAATCACGCTTGGCACCGCTATCCGGGAATCTCTTGCAAAAAAAGGAACACCCCATTACCATCTTTTTCGACCTCATTGCCATCTTTTTTGACCTCGAGAAAGCTTTCAACACTACTTGGAAATACGGCATTACCTGCAAGCTTCACACCATTAGCCTCAGAGGCCACTTCCCTATCTTTATTCAAAATTTCCTCTCACCTAGGCACTTCCAAGTTCGTATTGGCCACACCGTCTCCAACCCCTACCCCCTCCCCCAAGGGAAGAGCATTCCCCAAAGCAGCATACTCTCCCCTACTCTCTTCAACCTGAGCATTAATAACATCGTTGGCTACCTTGGCCCCAACATGAAATGTTCCCTCTACGTAGACGTCTTCACTATCTTCTACTCCTCTCCTAGCTTTTCTCTTGTCGAAAATAGGCTCCAATTTAGCGTCAACCGGCTGCAAGATTGGTGCAACAACAACGGTTTTAAATTCTCCAAAGACTAGACAGTTTGCATGCACTTCTGTCATTTCAACAACCTCCAACCCAAACCTCGTGCTCAACGGCAGTCACATCCCTAAAGTTAACCACACTAAGTTCCTGGGTCTAACCCTAGACCCCAAGCTTTCCTACAAGCAATTAGCACATCACCAACCTGAAGCAGAAATACAACAGCTCCCCTATGCTCTCCTCAAAATCTTCAAGCTCACCATTTGTGTCAAGCTTGACTACGTCAATTTTGTATCTGTGCCACTCACAACTTTTACCTCAACCACATCAACACCATCCAAAATAAAGGCTTGGGCTTTGGATGGGCGCCTACAGGACCTCCCCCATCACCAGCCTTCATATTGAAGCCAACAAATCCCCTTTCTTGCTAAAGTGTAGAAAGCTTAGCCTTTCTTATGCTTTTAGAGCCCTCTCCAACACCCAAAACCCTGTCTATGACCTCATTAGGTACCCCAATTTCTCCACCCTCTTTAATAGGACTAAAACCCTATCCCCTCCTTCATACATCAAACCCGACCTCCACCATCTCAGCATCAACCCCACCACTCTTGGCATCTTCTCCTGGCCCACTTTTCCTCCCAAGATCACCCCCTCCCTTTCATCTACCTGAGCCTCTCCACTCATCACAAAACCCAAACCCACCTCAACCTCTTCATCAGCCACCACAACCAAATCAATGACCATCTCTGAAACTACACTTTCATCTATACTGATGGCTTCAAGGAAGACGACAAGACAGTAGCAGGCTTCCCAACTACTTGGCCATCTCATCCTCCTCCTCCTGCTCCTGCTCCTGCTCCTCCTCCGTATCCTTTTCCGTATCTGCATCCTCCGTATCCGTATCCTCCTTTTTCATATCCTCTTCCGTATCCGTATCCTCCTCCGTATCCGTATCTTTCTCCTCCTTCTCCATATCCTCCTCTGTATCCGTATCCAAATCCTCCTCCGTATCCTCCTCCGTAAGCTCCTCCTTCTCCGTAAACTCCTCCTCCGTAAACTCCTCCTCCGTAAACTCCTCCTCCGTAAACTCCTCCTCCGTAAACTCCTCCTCCGTAAACTCCTCCTCCGTGTACTCCTCCTCCGTATTCCTCCTCCGTAAACTCCTCCTCCATTCCCTCCTCCGTATCCTCCTCCTCTCTATCCTCCTCCTTAAACTTCTCCGTAAACTCCTCTGTAAACTCCTCCGTAAAGACATCTGTAAACTCATCCTCCGTAAAGTCCTCCTCCGTTAAATCCTTCTTTGTAAACTCCTTTTTCATGAACTCCTCTTCCGTAAACTCCTCTGTAAACTCATCCTCTGTAAACTCATCCTCTGTAAACTCATCCTCTGTAAACTCCTCTGTAAACTCATCCTCCATAAACTCCTCCTCCATAACTCCTCCTCCATAAACTCCTCCTCCATAAACTCCTTCGTAAACTTCTCCGCCGTAAACTCCTCCGTAAACTCCTCCTCCGTAAACTCCTCGTCCTCCATAAACTCCTCGTCCTCCTTTGTAAACTCCTCGTCCTTCTCCGTAAACTCCTCATCCTTCTCCGTTAATTCCCCCCTCCCCCCCCTTCCTCCTCCTCCTGCCCGCAGGAAAAGTTATTTTCTTTTGGATACCCAGCCATGTTGGCATCCCCTAAAATAACAGCTGATTCAGTCGCTAAGCTTGCCCTCAACCTCCCCCTACCCCCTTTCCCAAAACTCTTTCTGATATCAAACTGCTTATCACTTCCCTTGTTCGTGACCGCTGGCAAACCTTATTGGACTCCCAAATTGATAACAAACAATTGCCTTTGCCCCCTCACAGTCCACCATGTCCTCCTTGCCTGCCCCCTGTACAACCTCCCAGAGCTTCCATCACCCCTCACAACTCCATTGCCAAGCTCTCCCCCTTCCCCCTTAAAAAAACAAAAACAGTTGAAATTATCTCCTTTCTTCATCATGCCTTCTGTGACAACCATATTTAGTCCTCCTCTTCCACCCCTTCTACCTACATTTACCCCTTTTGCACCATGTACTTCTTCTTTCGATCCTAACCTCCTGGCTCTTAGTCCCCGTACTTCTCTCAGACTCTTCCTATTTTCTTTTCTTTCTACCTCTGGAATGATCTAACCTCTCAGGCACAATTTGACCCTTGCTGCCATGGTGCCATTAAGCCCTCATCAAACAAACCAACAATCGTTATTATAGCCTCATGCAACAAGCCCCTCCTCTAATTACTAATAAGTCCCTGAACCAAATTCCTAAGAAGAAAGAATGATTGCCTGTCTAGCTCCGTTTGTAAGTTTACAGTAAAGAAATCGGAGAAATGCTTGTAGGGCATATGTTTCTTTAAGAATATACAGTAAGAGAAAATACTTAATGATAGAAATATGAAGCTTTTCTTGCTGAATGGATAATAACAAGACACAACTGTTCTGTGAGTTTATTTTCAGTGTTCATTTTAAACAAATACTATAATTGTATTTTGGTTCTTTAAACGAGGTGGGAAGAATTAAGTATTCCTCAAAGGCTGCACAGTGTTTAATGTATTTTAAGAACAATTGTTCCTTTGAGATAAATTGTAACATTTCATGGAAATTAGTACATAAAAAGTTTTTTGCAGCCCTTACAATTGTTTGCAATTATAGTTATACCCAGTACTAGGAAACTGAATTTGACTTTGCTCTAAGCTGAGTATATTTCAGAAATATAGCCTGACCGTCGTAACCTTCATTGTTTCTGGTCGGCTGACAAACAGCAGGAAAATGCTACAGGAATATGAAGTGTTAATTGACATGAATACTTTGTTGCCGAAATGAATATAATGTGAAGAAGGAAAAGATTGTGATTGATAAAAATGAAGTGAAGCTTAATTGTTTTCTATTTGATCAATTTAGTCATGTTTGACATACTTGTATCAATATCACCTCACCCATTTATGTGCCAGCTGTCACCAATATAACAAAACAAGTACAAGTGATTAAATGTTCTGTCTGACATCGACTCCCAGGCTGCTTTAGGCTCACTGGAAACTCATCCAATTGGAACCTTTACGAGGTCTTTTTTCAAACCGACCTCGCAACAGGAACCTTTAAAAGCCTGCAGCTAGAACAAGAATGAGCTCCTTTGAAGATGTACGCTTGCTCGCTGCATGTTGATATATACATGCATACAATAGGCTTTTATACCACGCCATTCCATTCAGACCACAACGCCAAAAAATAAATATACATGAGATAAGATGCACAATTAAGAAAGGAACCGAAGGTAAAAAAAAAAGCAAGTATTATGACTGAGGAAATAAATGAGATTTCAATGCTTTCTTGAATACTTTCTTGAAAGCCGGTAAAGAGTCGGCTGTACGAATGCTTATGGGTAAGTGGTTCCAGAGAGTTTAGGTGCAATATGAAAGAAATCTTTGTCAGCTGCAGATTTAAGTGACCATCTATTTATACTTCTTTCTTTTAAACGGGTTCTGTCTGATGCGGAACACAAACCCTCACGCCTAGTGTGATGCAGTATTAAGTTAGTAAAGAGATAAGCCGGAGATGAACCTGTGAGGGATTTGTAAACATAAAACATAGCCTTATAAAATATTCTCCCCTTGACAGATACCCAGTGTAATTGTTTTAGCAGTGGGGATGAATGGTCATCTTTGTTTGTGCGGAAAACAAGCTAAGCTGCCCAGTTTTGTAAACTTTGCAATCTAGCAATGTCAGATGCCTTGGCACCCAGAAGCAAGACATTGCCATAATCCAGTCTGGGCAGAATCATATATCTTACAACATATTCAAGCTATATCTTGCATCTTTTTTTCTTTTCATATTTGCTGAAGAAGCTTTGAACATGTTGGAGTTCACTTATCCCCTTATAAAAATTGAGCTCACTTCAAATAGGTCTAAAACAAGCTTGCTTTTTCAACCTTTACAAAAATTATGAGTTTCTAGGAGACAATAATTTTCAAAGCTCTTTTCCCTACAGGCAATTGCCAAAATTACACCCCCCCCCCCCCTCCCCCTTCCCCTCCCTTTCCAATCTCAATCAAATGTGTGCCTGGGGCTCTGGGTTACATGGACATGCTTGCTCAAGTTTATGAGTGTTTTTCTTAAGCTGTAAAAAATGACCTGTCTCAGAAAGTTCTTGTCAATGTCCTGATAAAACACTGAGCTTTCCTCTTCCATGCACCCTTTTTTTCAATGTTGGTATGTGATTTGGAAGAATGATTTTGGTAATATATCTGCAACATTGAACAGGGGTACACTGTAAAGGAAAGGGAAAAAATGCAAGTAATTTTGTCCAGGATTGAATCAGGGACAAAAACCTTAGTTGGCACTTCTCCCCTTTCACCCATATATTCTATTTTGGTATAAACTTTGGAAGAAAGTTGATGGTATTATCTGCAACATGGAACAGTGGTATAAGGAGAAGGAGTGGCTAGTACTATTTTGTTGCTGATGTTTTGGCCCAGGCAAGCTTGCTTTTTTAGATGTGTTTGTCTCTTTTCCACTAGCTTTTAAAGCTACAATCTTGGACAAAACTGTTGGAACACTTCAGCTTTTTGAGAACTACATATGTTAAAGTGCTATCTTTTTTTAAATATTTTTTTCGAGAATTGTAACCTCCTAACCCTCCCCCTTTCAATGTTGAATTTCTTTCTTTCTTAACGTCATTTCCAGGAAAAACAGTAACAATGGCCAACATTGATTGGGGAGGGGAAGGGGAGGACAATTAATATAGTGAGGTAGGGAAGGGGGACACTGGTGGCATCAATGAAATGATCAAAATGTTCTGAAAATTCTAAAATATTCATTACAATTTGAAGAGTATATATTGAAGAAGTAATAGAAAAATTTCCAGCATTTCTGATTTCTAAATGTGGAATAATTTACAACAGAAAAGTAGCCTCATGAAAAACATCACATATTTTCACCAAGTGTTTCAACGAGTTTGTCCAAGATTGTAGGTTCCAATTACAAGCTGGTGGAAAGCTATCTGTGAGCTTAAGGCAAGTACCTTTTGGATATTGCACATCAAAACTGCTTGTTCTCGTTCTATAAGGGAGCTAGTGAATAATATGAAGGCATTCAATCCATATATCTTTAAGTGAGTTAGTCAGAATTCTGAAAGTCTGGAATACCGATATGAATTACTTTATCTCATTATTTTTTTTTTGGACATAAATTTATTATTTTACCATTAATTTGTGTTTTGTTATCTTAATTACAACCAGTTGTAAAAAAGTGAAGGAATGTATGAATAGGATGATTTTGGAATGCCGAAAGGAAATGGTCCAGGTTCCAATAAGTGAGCAAAGATGGTCAAGTCTCTTTACATATTGGCATCAATTTGTTTTCCACACATCTGCAGATTTGTTTTTGTTTGTTCAGTTTGGTTATATGAAGGTAATAGCATAATGCAAGGCGGATTATTTGCGATTTTTACTTAAGAAATGGACATTTTTTGTGCAGAAATATTTCATTAATTGCACTACTGCATTGGTAGTGTTTTGATATGGAAGGAGGTAATATCTTTTTACAATACAAAATTTGGGATGCGTTATCTGCTTCATGAATTGTTATTAAAAAGGGAAATGGACAAGTTGCACAAAGAACATTAAGGTTTATGGAGCAAGCAGTTTCAATGTTTGCCCAAATTCAACATTTGTTATTCTGTGTAATGCAACATAAGCAATCTATTTGCAAATTACACATGGGGCCTTTATATTTTTGTATTGTACTTCCTACTTTTTTTTCCCTACTATCATTTTGGAATCCCATCTATCACAGTGGAGCACAGTGGCCTATTTTGGTGTGTGAAGGTACTGGGTTCGATTCCCGCCAGGTTGTGTCCTTGAGCAAGACACTTTATCTTCATTGCTTCAGTCCACCCAGCTGTAATGGGTACCTGTGAGGGCAGTGACAGTTCTATGTGTTTGGAGCCTGGCGCCTGTATATGGCTGCTGATAAAGCGGGCTTGTGACTCCCCAGGGAGTGAGAAAGTTTTCAGGAGAGTTAAGGCCCAGTGACCAGGGTAATTCTTAATTTGAGACAGTCTAGGACAGTATAAAGCATTTGATTATTATTATTATTATTATCAATTTTACCCAAATTTTCTAAATTTTTCCTGCATTTGGGTGCATATTCCTGTCCTACAGTAGTTTTCCCTTCCAGAATACTGCATACTGTTGATTCTGTACTATTAATTAGAACCAGTGGTAGTGCCACAAGTATGGCCATGGGGGAGCAAGAGAGGGGCAGTCTGTCCCATGGGATGGGGAAGAGGCAAACCTATATATCGAGCAAAATATGTCACTAAGCAAAATTTTCTGGCTGAGCAATTGAGGGGAAAAGTGATCATGATCTCCTGGGAAATATGACTCCCCTTCTAGATATGCTACTAATTAGAACTTGAAATAACCCCTTCCGTAATCCCCTCCCTTGAACTTGAATTTCTAAGTAAACTCTCTTACTCTTCTGAACACTTTTAGTGTTTGAGGTGTATGATAAACTAACACTTACCTCATTTAAACAAGAAGCTCTGTCAGCCATGCCATAACATCTACTGCTAGACCATGTTCAAACGCTCAGGAACATGTAACATATCCATAAAATGAACTGTTAGCAGGTCAATACATTGCCAGCTCATTAAATTGTTTGCTTATTTTGTTTTGTATCATTTTGTTGAAAATTTAGAACAATTATCTACTTGTTTTTACAAATTTCCCACCTCTGACCATGCTGCATGGTAAAATGACTTAATCTTTACTAATGCAACATTGTATCTAAAAAAAAACTAGAGCGCCCGATTGTTCTTGACCCTGAAAATCAAGTTCTCTCCAACACCTGGAAAGATATCTCAGTAATTTTGACTTACAATAAAACTGACTTTTCTCATATATGCCTTATTTTGCCCCTGTTTCTCTTAAAGGCTGTCAATTTGAAAAAATCAGTTGCTGTAGGGCAAGCATTTCACTTTAACCATAACCAAGAATTTGTGAACACTTCCGATGCATATGTTCAAAGCTTCAAACCATAATGAGCAGAAATGGATAATTAGATTGATAAAAATTAAAATCAGATATTGGAAGTAGTTCTGGTGGGATGTTGTTCAAACCCTTGTTCATTATGTTTTTTGTTGTTCCTTCTTGAGAGGTGAAATTGAACAAAAGTTTGTAAAACTGAAGAAAAAATTTGTTTAAATTATTGAACTTGATATATTGGAAGAATTTGGCAACATTTGCTCAAAATTGAAGAAATTTTCCGAAAATGAAAAATATTTTCTGAAATATCTCAAAATTGAAAGAAATTCCCCAGAATTTAAAGAAAATATCTCTAAAATCTCAGAAAATGATGGAAATTTCCCAGGGAAACATGGAAACTGCCACCTGAGAGGATTTCTTCTTCCTGGTTGCATGCTTTCTTTCTTTCTTCCTGTTTGGGAAGTGAAATCAAATTTATTAAAAGGAACAAATTGGTAAAGCAAGGAAAATTCGTCAAAATTATTAAAAAAATTGGAAAATTTGATAGAAATTGAAAGAAAATTGTCTGAAACACTGAATGGTCTGAGTTGGTCTGTATTTCAATCTGTGTGTGTATTGGGTGGGGGAGGGGTGGGGATATGACATGGTGACACCACATTGATGTGATAGAGTGGTTCATTTACTCCTGCTGCAATGGAAGAGCTACTTAAGTCATTGGAGTAGTTTTTCACCATTTTGTTTATATTAAAGTCCGCTTTCATATAGGCAGTGGCAGTTTGACATAGGCAGGGAAACTGGGGGGGGGGGGCACAGGGGGAATGTGCCCCACACACTTGTCAAAAGTTTTGAAAGTGCCCTTTTTCAAGGAGGAAAGGTGCCCTTTTTCATATCAAAATGTGCCCTTTTTCAAGGAGGAAAGGTGCCCTTTTTCATATCAAAATGTGCCCTTTTTCAGAGAAGGAATTTGCCCTTTCAAACATTAGATTATATATATCTGATCATGAACGGTTGGAGAAAGTATACACAAATATTGTCCTGAAATATACCAAAATTGTACAATTTTATGTGCTTCATGCGCATATAATCTATATTTATAATTTCCATCAAGACACTGAAAGATAAGGTTGTGGACCCAAGAGCCCTTTATTCTAGTTTTTTTTATATACCTGCTTATACTTAATTTCCCCGATTGTAATTTGTGAAAACTCTTTAAAATAGGACCTTGCTTTAGTGTGTGAGCCACCCCAAATTTTATATGTGACCTCTTTGGAGTTGGGCCCAGGGCAAAACTAACAATGAGGACCCAGGCCCTCCCTGGTCATAGACTGACGTGCACTCCGTTGTCTTCTTTTCAAAGTTTAACAAGTGCCCCTTTACAGAGATACAACTTTTAATTTCGTTCAAATATTAAGGACACTGGCAACTTAGAAGGGGCGGATCCAGAGGGGGAAGGGTGGGGGGTGATTAACCTCTGAGTTTTTTCCGATGATACTTTTTAACCATGAGATGATTTTTAATCACAGTTTATGTAAATTTTCTTTAATTTTCGGGAAATTTCATTCAGACTTTGGGAAATCTCTTTCAATCTTTTGGAAGTTTCCTTAATTCTCGTGCAATTTTCTGAAACTTTTCTTTATTATGGGCAATTTTTTTGATTTTCAGTAAATTTTCGGGAAATATCCATCAATGTTAATTTGGGAAATTTCTTTCAATTTGGTCATTTTTCCTTTAATTTTCAATAAGAGAAATTCTTCAATATTCTTCCAAGGTTTGGAAAATATCCTTTAATTTGGGCAATAATCTTCATTTTTCTTAATTTTTATTATGGGGTAATTTTTATTTAATTTTCGGTAAATTTTCTTCAATTTCTGGGAAATTTCCTTTGATGCTTGGGAAAATTCTGTCATTTTGAGGCATTTTCCTTATTTTCTTAATTCTCTTGCAATTTATTTAATTCTGGAGGCAATTTTTCTTCGATTTTTGGTAAATTTTCATCAATTATTGGAAAATGTTGCCAAATTTTACTAAAATATTTAATGATTTAACCGAATTTTCCTTCAATTTTGTTAATAATTTCCTAATTGAAAAGGAAACATGCAATTGGAAGGCTAAATCCTTTCAGGGAGTACCTTTTTCTGTGCTCTCGCTAATAAGACTGCACCCTTGTCCCAAAATGTTCCATTAATCATGACAAAACTGCTTATAAAACACATTATGACATCATCCTTGGTTGGTTTGGTTAACTTACTCCCCCCCCCCCCCTACCCCCATCCCTGACATTTTATCCTGGTCCGCCCCTGCTGGCAAGTCACTTTATTATAACTGATATTTTATTGACAGATTGAAGAAAGTAGCACAAACATTAAGACATTTGCTATGTGCAAGCAACCCAAATTTCAAGTGGGGCACCTTTAATTTGGGGATGGGAAACAAATTTATAATAGGGGCCCTAGCAGCTGACTAACTGAAGACTGCATGATTGTGGGGTATCTTGTGTAGTACATTCTGATAAACCAAGTTCAATTGATTTTATGCAGCAACTAAGAAAATTATGAAAATAGCCCTGAACCATTCTAAGAAATCCTTATTTGCTTTTAGTATTGTTTGGTACATTAAACATTCTGTATTTAGTACAAGTGACTAAACAGGTTTCTGATTTCAATCATTTTTGCAGATCTTGGTATGAACGTTTCCTATTTCCCTAATGTGGTCCTATATATATCTTGGTATAATCAAGGATGTTAATACATCCTTGATATTTGACAAATTTTTGTACTTGCAAAAAAAAAAAAAAAAAAAGGTCAAGTTATTTTTGGGCCAATATAAGTTACAGATTTTCAGATGGCGAGGGGGCTTGGGGGTGGAGCATAATTGCCCCTAGTGCTATAATGTTGGGGAACGTGCTTTAGAAATACTTCAGTTAGAAAGTGCCCTTCAAGTCCTGTGTCCCCCCCCCCCTCCCCCTTCCCACCACTTTCAAACATCTTCTGCTGCCTCTGTAAGATGAACTTGCTTGACCACTAAAGGGGTCCTTTTATTGCTACTCTCTGATAGGGGAAATGTGTTTTGACCTAAGTTGGTTTTAATGATGAAAACCTAATATGAGAGGAGTCTGTAGTATTGTATTTGTTGACCTGAGGAACCATTAACTGATATAACATGAGATCAGAATTAAATTGGTCATGACCTACATTGTTCAGTAACGATCAACAAGCGTTCATTTTTGGCACAACTGATAAATAATGGTTCATTGGCCTTCGCACTCAACTATGGGTTTATTTCACTTTTTCCAAACATATGACCCAGTAATGGTGTTATCTTAAAAGCCTATTTTTTAAAGATGCATAAGCTTAGTACATAAGGCATTACTTGTGCTTGATGGCTTTTTTCTGTAAATATCCAATTTTTTTTACAGGTTTTCAGTAAAGTACACTGTAGCTATACACACACTCCTATGTTCTTGTAGATAGTTTAATAGTTAAAACCATTAATAGGTCACATCTTATACTCACCGTTGAAATAATCAGGCCCATTTGGGGCGGGGCTGTGCCCCTTCCCTGCATAAGATCTAGTAAGATCGAACAAAAAATATTACTCAAGCGTGTATGGAGATCTGCCAAAGTACCCCTCTTTAATTTTAGCTTATACTTATGTCAATTTTAGCAGAATATTATTGCCATTAGCCCTTACTCTACCACGCGGCGATATTATTGCCGTTTTGGGTTCCCCATCTTTGACTCCGCCCCCCTGAGCGCATTTTCTAAAAAGTGCTGGTAGAGTGAGGGTTAAGGAACCCGCGACAAGTGTGCCAACTCGAAAATATATGCAGCATGATCCTGGTGGGCGGCCCAGTGGGTCACTGAAGCGGAACAAGCCTGACTCTGCTGCTTGGAAGTCAAAGGACCCCTCAATAAAAAGCCCTTGATTAATCCTTACTCTACCACGTGGCGATATTATCTGTTTTGGGTGCCCCATCTTTGACTTTGCCCCCTCGAGTGCATTTTCAAAAAAGTGCTGGTAGAGACTTTAAGTGAGGGTTAAGATTCATCCTAGTTATTGCCTCTTGATATATAGTAAATTGGCACTGTTCATGTTGATCCAGCTGTAGCATTTGAAACGCCCTACTGTCTTATCAGAAATGCTCACTATGCTTATTATGAACATCGCCTCAACTTAATTTTCTCGAAAGAAGTCGTATGCCCTAATTACTATAGACCTTTAAATGTTTGGACAGGTAGGTGGATTAAAATGGCTTGAAAAATACTACAAATTATAAAAATAGCAAAAAGTACCATTAAAATTGTTTAAAAATTGACCATTTACAGCATTTTGAAATTTTAGTACGGAATGAGCATAAATTGTGCAATATTTAGTGACATTACAACAACGTTGATTATTGCTCATGTTAAATTATTGTTTTTGAACCCATTCCAAAAATTGTGTGATAGGAAGCACTTGGTTATAATGCGTAGGAAGTGAAATTTTGCTATAGCCTTTTACCCATATTTAGCGGTAAATGCAATTTGATTGTCGGTGGTGTCTGAAATCTAGGAGGGACGTCAAACATTCAAGACTTGGAGCTGTGTTCTTGTCCATACATACATGTGCATCATAACTTTAGCACATGCTAAAAAATTCTTTAAAATTGAATTTCTCATAACGTTCAAACTATTTATGCTAATTTAACCATTTAAAGACTGATCTGCTTAGATTTGTATGCTCCTCCATCTGAATAAAAACTCTCTGCATGTACATACACCTTTAAACCCGTGAATGTGGACACTTCCAAATAAAAAGTTTTTAAATGGTATTTGTTATAATGTGGCAGATGTATTGTTTCATTTAAGTGACAGGCCTCAGGATTTAAAATTCCCAAGTTTACCAAAAATGTGTATCAAATATTATAGTTATAACCCCCGCCCCCTCCCTCCCCCCTTCCCCACATACCATCTTCATAATTTCAACACACACCCACACATCCATCCACACAACCCAGCATTGAACATAGTTTAGTTCTCATGAAATAGAATAACACAAAAGCAATAAGGTCTAAAGTGTCCTCCACCATACATGCTAAACCACCATTATACTTAATTTTCAATGTATTCATAAAACTATTAACTTTTTTGTATACAAGTTGTCAAATATTGGTCAGGAAGCATAAAGTATGTTAAACACCAGATGTGCAACAATTTTACAAGTGATATCGTGATCTAAGCAATCATAAATAAATCCAATTGCTAATCGCAATGATGAGTTTGATACCGTGGAGCTGTGTCAAAGGACTTTGTTAAAGCTTGTAGAGGAAGGGAGCCTGGTTGGATTGATTTAGTAGTACCATTATATCTAAAGCACAGAAGAATGTGGTTAAGTTGTTATCAGATTAGCAAAATGTAAGGCACTACAGTGGCATAGGAAGATATTTCACATTGTACGAGTCACTTATATTCAAAACTGTTTGTAAAAGAGAAAATAGCTTCATAAAATTATTGGAAATTGAGGTAAATTTCTCAAAGATGAAATAAATGTCTGGAAAATTTGAAGAAAACTGCAGTAAACACCGTTTTGAACGATGGTGTGGGCAGTAGGGAATCATGATTTGTATATGCAGGGATGCCACTTTTGATGAGGGAAAATTGGTTTTTTGTTTTAATAATTCTCACGCGAATGAAAGCTCAGCAACAAATAGGGCTGTCATATGGTTTAGATATCAATTATTGTGGACAAAAAATTAAGATGAATCACTATATATATGTGTGTATATATATATATATATATATATATATATATATATATATATATATATATATATATATATATATATATATATATATATATATATATATATATATATATATATATATATATATATATATATATATATATATATATATATATATATATATATATATATATATATATACATATATGTATTTATTTATATATATATATATATATATATATATATATATATATATATACATATATATATATATATATATGAGTATGTATATATATATATATATAATTTATATATATATATATATATATAAATATATATATATATATATGTATATATATGTATAAATATATATATGTATATATATATATATGTATGTATATGTATAAATATATATATATATATATGTATATATTTATATATCTATGTATATATTTATATATCTATATATATATATATATATATATATATATATATATATATATATTTATATATATATATATATATATATATATATATATATATATATATATATATATATATATATATATATATATATATATATATATATATATATATATATATATATGTATGAGTATAATATATATATATATATATATATATATATATATAAATATATTTATTTATATATATATATATATATATATATATATATATATATATATATATATATATATATATATATATATATATATATATGTATGAGTATGTATATATATATATATAATTTATATATTTATATATATATATATATATATATAAAATATATATATATGTATATATATGTATAAATATAAATATATATATATATATATATATATATATATATATATATATATATATATATATATATATATATATATATAGATATATATAGATATATATAGATATATATATATATATATATATATATATATATATATATATATATATATATATATATATTTATATATCTATATATAGATAGATATATATATATATATATATATATATATATATATATATATATACATATATGTGTTATGATCAGTGAATTTTTTAACATACTAACTGGGCGACCATTTGGTTGCCCAGTGAGAAATTTTGATTGCCATGTTAACGAAATTCCGATGGTGACCAGGATTTTTACCTTGAGTTTAACAACATTGCTGCTTCCATGCAGGCATAGAATTAAAATTTTGAAAGCATACAACATCATATGATATGATGGTCATGCATGCTATATCAGACTTAATATCTCCTTTCATTTTAAAGGTGTGCAAATTTACATGTTTCTTTGCGCCTCACATCAATTGCCCTAGGGGTGATTGTTGTTGCCCTAGGGTTGATTTTTGTTGTCCTAGGGGTGATTGTCCTTGCCCTAGGGGTGATTGTTGTTGCCCTAGGGATGTTTGTCGTTGCCCTAGGGGTGATTGTCATTGCCCTAGGGGTGATTGTTGTTGCCCTATGGGTGAATGTCGTTACTGTAGGGGTGATTGTCGTTGCCCTAGGGGTGATTGTCGTTGCCCTAGGGGTGATTGTCATTGCCCTAGGGGTGAATGTTGTGCCGTAGGGGTGATTGTCGTACCCCTAGGGAGTGATTGTCATTATCCTAGGGGTGATTGTCGTTGCCCAGTGAAATTTCCTTTCAAAAATAACTGGTGATGATTAATTTCAGAAAACTGCTTAAAGTTCAGCATGTAGATCTCAATTTTTCCGTACAATTTAAGATCTGAGAATGGAAACATAAAAGAATGAGATTTGGTGCAAATTTTCTGTTAAAATCTTATTCATTTGAAATACTTTTGTGTTTTACAAATGTTTACTTTAATATGCAGTTTATATATAAAAGGACATGATACGTTGGTCAGCTAGGGTAGTTTTGATATGGAACAAAGAAATTCACAATATCGCGATAATTAATATATCGTAACAGCCCTATATAGTAACAAACGCATTTACAGTGGGTAAACTAGAATTGTAGCACTCTGTAGAGTAGATACTTCTGCCCGCTTGATAATTCCAACATGCCTGTTTGCTTATTGCCTAAAATTTTGTAAAGTTAACCCCATCCCCAAAACAATCCCAGAAATCCTAGACCCACTAGTTTATCCCAAATCTTTTCCTCACTATTAATCAGTGTTTATCATTTGCATTATAGACACTTCAGGATTATCTACCTTCATTCTTTTGAGTTTTATTCAGGCTAAGCATTCATTGTTTGAGTTATTTTCAGGAAGATTCACATGCAATCATTTTCCATTCATGCAAGAAGCAATTGTTTTGATTTTCTTTGATTCCCAACCACTAGATTTTATTTTCTTCAGTCCAGAAAATGAAATGTTTGGAAGTCCTTTCAGGGCATGAATTAATTGTTCAGCACATTCCATTGTAAAGTTTGAACTAGAAGCCTGGACAGATCTCATCCAAAACCATCCCCACCCCTCCATTTGTGCCCTTCCCTCTTCCAATATTTCTCAAATTTTAATCGCCTGTTCTTAAGCTGCAAATACAACACACACAAAATTTAATCCAAATCCAATCATCAGTTCTTGAGGTATCTTGATAGCAAACAAATTAACGCAGGCAAACATAACCTCCGTCCTACTTTATTGGCAGAGGTAGTCTTACTCATTGGCGGAGATATAACAACGCCATGCTGGAAATGCCAGTTTACCATTGGCTGATGAATGGAAAGAGGGTGAAGCATCTCTATATTTGATGGCAATGTATCACTTTGCATATCTGTGTAAAAATCAAGGGTTACCTAGATACAGACCCAACATGTTGAGAGATTAAGATAGGAAACTAACATACATGATACATTTTGTTTTTGCCTTAATTGGAAGTTTTTATTATTTAGATGGACTTCTATCCTGCTGCGGCAAATCTGTTTGATATCCAGGAGATTGATATCTTCCATTCAGTCATGAATTCAGCTAACCAATTACTTCATATTGAAATTTAATTAAGAATTTCCATTGTTAGATGTGCATGGTGTTTAGTGGAAGCAGTGAATAAATTGTTATGTAATATTCTTCCTTTCATGCTATTAAGCATATCAAAACATTTATCACTTACAAACTCATAGACCCTAAAATGGTTGAAAGGGTTGTTTTAGTTGATTGTAAGAATGATTTAAGGGGACCTGTGAATAATAAACTGTCTGATATCTTCTGCTATTCAAGAAGTAAAGACTGAAAGACGCACAGGAAAAATTTGTGAGAAAATAGAGTATAAGTCTTCTTTGATTGAGAGAGTAATATCACACCCTCAGAGGCATAGGAAGCAGGGGGGGGGGGGGAGCAGATTTTACCTTCCTGGTTGCATGCATGCTTTCTGTCGGATTGGGAGGTGAAATTGGAAAAATATTAATATAAAATATTGTCAAGTTGTTGGAAATTTTGGTACAATTTTCTGAAAACTGGCCACAATATCCTGAAATTGAAGGCATATTCCTGAAAATAAAGGAAATGCACCGAAAATGAAGGAAATCTCCCAGAAATTGAAGAAAACTGATTTCCCGATTAGCAGCAACTTTTGATGGAAACTTACTTCACCAGTGCAAATAGTCTACTTGTCACCGGGAAAAAACTGGGATATCCTACGTGCTTGCACTCTCACTATAAAAACAAATGTGTATCTTATCAAACGTGTCTTAATTGACAGAAGTCTCGTGAGTTAAGTTATTGCACCTCAAAGATTTCACAAGTCTGTGAAAAGTGAATTTGCAGTATAAAGTGTGATGTCATTTTTCAAGTGCAAAAGCTCATAAACGGAATAAGATGCCAACATAGTTTTTTCACCAATTTGTTTCTTTAATAGTCCTCTATTATATAAAAGAAAAAGAAATTTCATGAGTCTCCAAGATTACTCAAAAAAACCAGAACTATTTTGTATCATTTTTCTAAAACTTTCTGAAAATATAATAAAATGTATATGACATAAAAGTTTATTTTGATATTTTCTCCATTTTTTGTAGGTTATTCCACAGCTGATTGCACGCATTGACACTCCCCGGCAGCTGGTCGGAAAGTTAATTTCACAGTTGCTGATGGACATCGGCAAGCAGCATCCACAGGTAGGACTGGGTTGAATACCACCTTATAGAATTGATGAGCTCACTTCAAGCTGCCCACAAGCTCACATCTGGAACTTTACAAAGGCATCATTTTGAAATGACTAGCTCACTTTAACCCAATCTCAACTTCCCATCTGGAATGTTTATGAAGGCGTCATTTTGAAATGAGCTTGCAGTTTGAACCTTTACGATCTTGCGAAACAAAATGGAACTCGTTTGAAACTATAACAAGCTCACTGCTAGCTAGTACAAGCTTGACGTTAGCTGGTGCAAGCTTGTTGATGTTAGCATGTACAATCTTGACATTAGCTTGTACAAGCTTGATGTTTAAAAGCATGTGCAAGCTTGATGTTAGTTTGTACAAGCTTTATGTTAGTTTGTACAAGCTTGATGTTAGCTTGTACAAGCTTGATTTTAGTTGTACAAGCTTGATGTTAGCTTGTACAAGCTTGATGTTATCTTGTACAAGCTTTATGTTAGCTGATACAAGCTTGATGTTAGCTTGTGCAAGCTTGATGTTTGCTTGTACAAGCTTGATAGCTTGTGCAGGCTTGATGTTTGCTTGTACAAGCTTGATGTTAGCTTGTGCAAGCTTGATATTAGCTTGTGCAAGCTTGATCTTAGCTTGTACAAGCTTGATCTTAGCTTGTGCAAGCTTGATCTTAGCTTGTACAAGCTTGATGTTAGCTTGTACAAGCTTGATGTTAGCTTGTACAAGCTTGATGTTAGCTTGTACAAGCTTGATGTTAGTTTGTACAAGCTTGATGTTAGCTTGTACAAGCTTGACGTTATCTTGTACAAGCTTTATGTTAGCTGATACAAGCTTGATGTTAGCTTGTACAAGCTTGATGTTTGCTTGTACAAGCTTGATAGCTTGTACATGCTTGATGTTTGCTTGTACAAGCTTGATGTTAGCTTGTGCAAGCTTGATATTAGCTTGTGCAAGCAATGTTACCTTGACAAGCTTGTCTTAGCTTGTGCAAGCTTGATCTTAGCTTACAAGCTTGATGTTAGCTTGTACAAGCTTGATGTTAGCTTGTACAAGCTTGATGTTAGCTTGTACAAGCTTGATGTTATTGTACAAGTTGATGTTAGCTTGTACAAGCTTGATGTTAGCTTGTACAAGCTTGATGTTAGCTTGTACAAGCTTGATGTTAGCTTGTACAAGCTTGATGTTAGCTTGTACAAGCTTGATGTTAGCTTATATACCTGCTAATAGCAAACTTGACGAGCTTAAAGGGGCTCAAATAATTGTAAGGGACCAAGGAAGAAAAGTGAATTTGAGATATGAGGCAATATTAGTGTAAACCATTTACTGAATTTTAAGGAATGGTGTCTGGAAGAACTGTAACATGAATCACTTGATATTTGACCAAGGGTAGCAAAACGGAAAGGATGCTTCTCTTTTTCTGTTCAAATTTTTCTTTTCTCAGTGGTAAATGTCCTTCCCAGTAGTGAAAAAGTTTCCTTCCCAGTGCTGAAAAAGTTCCCTTTCCAGTTATAAAAAGTGTCCTTTGCAGAATGGAATTCAAATGCACTTTTTTCCAGTGATGAAAAAAGTGATCTATCCAAAGATGAGAAAGTGCCCTTGTCAAATAACAGCTAAATATGCATGCAAGGAAGAACCACAAATATTGTTTTAGAAGGAGAACAAAATCGGATTTTTTTCTTCGTACCGGCACCTTTTTGATCTGAGTCCATATATTTGGAAATTTTTGCCATTAAAGAAAGCTGTCATTCCTGCTTTCAATTTTTTCGAAATTTGAGCATTTTTAAATTCAGTGGATGCCCATCCAAATTCAAACTTTTTTTGCTGTCACACGTGTCATATAATATATGAATATGTATGTAAGCTTAATAGAGGGTGAGAGATGTCAGAAAAAAAGTATGACCAAGCTATTTCAGCGACACGGGGGGCACATTACGCAACCAATAAAGGTACACGTAAAATAGAGGTGATTTGGGAAAGTATCTGGAAATGGAAATACTTGTACTTAGTGCCTCCTGCAGCAGGAAGCCATTGTGATGCAACTGATGATAAGTGAATTGAATGTTTACCTCCGTTTGTTTGTATGATAGGTGGTCTAATACAGTGCATTCACCTGGCCATCAAACAAAATCTGCTCCCTTCAATGAACCCATCAATCCTGACATGTGATAATCCTAATCAGAAATGTAGAAGTCAGATTGATTATAGATCACTCACTCAAAATAACGAGATCAAATTAAGGCCCTGCACATTTGACTTGATGCCCATATCTTGCCCCACTTAAAGGTGAGCTTGTTACCGTCCTGCTCTAAATATGTAAGATGGGGAGGGGCCCCGTATGTCAGCATTATTGGGGTGGTCCTGATTCATTGTATTCTGCAGCCATTTTTGATTTCTGAAACAAAATTGTAGAAAAATCAAGAAATGGATTTATTATTCAATTTTGTTATTTAATAACCTGCAAATATTTCAAATGTAAATCTTACTATACTTCAGATGTTTGAAACATTTCATATTATTCTTTCAACTTAACTGATTGGTGAAAAATGTATCGCTTAAGGACGCTACATGAACCATGCCCAGGAATCCAATCTAATCCAGGACTTTTTGAATACCAGTTTGACTCTCTAAACCCCAGGTCACTGGGCCCATCAATGGGCCCCAAGTCACTGTGCCAATCAATGAGCCAAAGCTACTGTGCCAATCAATGGGTCACTAAGCCAATCAGTGGGCCCCAAGTCACTGGGCCATTCAATCGTCCCCAAGTCACTGAGCCAATCAATGGGCCCCAAGTCACTAAGCCAATCAATGGGTCCCAAGTCACTAAACCAATCAGTGGGCCCCAAGTCACTAAGCCAATCAATAGGCCCCAAGTCACTAAGCCAATCAGTGGGCCCCAAGTCACTAAGCCAATCAATGGGCCCTAAGTCACTGAGCCAATCAATGGGCCCTAAGTCACTGAGCCAATCAATGGGCCCCAAGTCACTGAGCCAATCAATGGGTCCCAAGTCACTGAGCCAATCAATGGGTCCCAAGTCACTGAGCCAACCAATGGGCCCTATGTCATTAAGCCAATCAATGGGCCCCAAGCCACTGGACCAAGCAATGGGTCCAAAGTCACTGTGCCAAGCAATGGGTCCGAAATCATTGGGTAAATACACATTTTCAATGTAATTTAAATTAAGTATAGAAAGTGTCAATTGCAGTGACTTAGGGCTTAATTTAGAATCAAATTTGTTTTGAAAAATCATGGGAATATTTCTTTAAGATATTCTTCATAACCTTTTCTGTTAAAAATTATGGGATCATTTTGTAAATAAGACTCAAATGTTAATTCTACTAGAAGTCATGGATGCAAGATGTTGAATCTTTTCTAATCTTAATTTTATGCATTTATTTTTCTCCATCACAGGCTTTGATTTATCCGTTAACTGTGGCATCCAAATCCCAGAGCACTGCGCGGTTTAATGCAGCCAATAAGGTGCTGAATAATATGCGTGAACACAGCAATTTGCTTGTACAACAGGCTCTAATGGTAAGAATCATTGTCTTACTATCTATTTAAGGGTATTCATGTGGGTGGGGAAAAAGGGGTTGGGACCCAGAGCACTGTGTGGCTAAATGCAGCCAATAAGGTGCTGAATAATATGCGTGAACACAACAATTTGCTTGTACAACAGGCTCCAATGGTGTAAAACATCGTCTTTACTATCTAATTAAGGGTATTCACGTGGGTGGGGAAAGGGGGGTGGGGACCAAAGAACATTGTGCGGCTATAATACAACAGGCTCTGATGGTGAGAATCATTGTCCGGTATTCATGTGGGTGGGGAAAGGGGGTTGGGGACCCAAGGACATTGTGTGGCTTTAATACAACAGGCTCTAATGGTGAGAATCATCGTCTTTACTATCTATTATTATTCCTTTGAAAATCCATGGACAGGTAGCAATGACTGGAGCCTAATAGGAAGAAAATATCAACCATGGAAATAGCAAAACTACTGAATTAAAATGGATTAAAATTTGGCCATTTTGCAGCATTTTGTATTCGAAGGACCTTTAAGTAAATAAGTCAAAGTCAAATTTTAGGAGGATTGCAGTGACTGAAATGTAGGACAGAAATGTAAACATTCACATTAAATATTTTGAGGTGTTTTTTTCTTTCATGTGTCATATATTTTTGTCTACATTTAAAATTTGTCAAGTTGTGATTAGCCATAACTCAGAAACTAGGGTGCTTTTTTTATAATTAAAGACATTCCTGTTTAAAGTTCAAAGCTCTTTCTGGTGAATATAAAATCTCTACCTGTCTGTATACCTCTAACAAGGGGTTTGTTTGCTTAGGATAGTTGTCTGTATACCTCTAACAAGGGATTTGTTTGCTTAGGGTAGTTGTCTTTATACCTCTAACAAGGGGTTTGTTTGCTTAGGGTGGTTGTCTGTATACCTCTAACAAGGGGTTTGTTTGCTTAGGGTAGTTGTCTGTATACCTCTAACAAGGGGTTTGTTTGCTTAGGGTAGTTGTCTGTATACCTCTAACAAGGGGTTTGTTTGCTTAGGGTAGTTATCTGTATACCTCTAACAAAGGGGTTTGTTTGCTTAGGGTAGTTGTCTGTATACCTCTAACAAGGGGTTTGTTTGCTTAGGTAGGTTGTCTGTATACCTTTAACAAGGGGTTTGTTTGCTTAGGTGGTTGTCTGTATACCTCTAACAAGGGGTTTGTTTGTTTAGGTAGTTGTCTGTATACCTCTAACAAGGGGTTTGTTTGCTTAGGTAGTTGTCTGTATACCTCTAACAAGGGGTTTGTTTGCTTAGGTAGTTGTCTGTATACCTCTAACAAGGGGTTTGTTTGCTTAGGTAGTTGTCTGTATACCTTTAACAAGGGGTTTGTTTGCTTAGGTGGTTGTCTGTATACCTCTAACAAGGGGTTTGTTTGCTTAGGGTGGTTGTCTGTATACCTCTAACAAGGGGTTTGTTTGCTTAGGGTGGTTGTCTGTATACCTCTAACAAAGGATTTGTTTGCTTAGGATAGTTGTCTGTATACCTCTAACAAGGGGTTTGTTTGCTTAGGTAGTTGTCTGTATACCTCTAACAAGGGGTTTGTTTGCTTAGGATAGTTGTCTGTATACCTCTAACAAGGGGTTTGTTTGCTTAGGGTAGTTGTCTGTATACTTCTAACAAGGGGTTTGTTTGCTTAGGGTAGTTGTCTGTATACCTCTAACAAGGGGTTTGTTTACTTACGGTAATTGTCTGTATACCTCTAACAAGGGGTTTGTTTGCTTAGGGTAGTTGTCTGTATACCTCTAACAAGGGGTTTGTTTGCTTAGGGTAGTTGTCTGTATACCTCTAACAAGAGGTTGTGTGCTTAGATTAGTTGTCTGTATACCTCTAACAAGGGGTTTGTTTGCTTAGGGTAGTTGTCTGTATACCTCTAACAAGGGGTTTGTTTGCTTAGGGTAGTTGTCTGTATACCTCTAACAAGGGGTTTGTTTGCTTAGGGTAGTTGTCTGTATACCTCTAACAAGGGGTTTGTTTGCTTAGGGTAGTTGTCTGTATACCTCTAACAAGGGGTTTGTTTGCTTAGGTAGTTGTCTGTATACCTCTAACAAGGGGTTTGTTTGCTTAGGATAGTTGTCTGTATACCTCTAACAAGGGTTTGTTTGCTTAGGGTAGTTGTCTGTATACCTCTAACAAAGGGGTTTGTTTGCTTAGGTAGTTGTCTGTATACCTCTAACAAAGGGTTTGTTTGCTTAGGGTAGTTGTCTGTATACCTCTAACAAGGGGTTTGTTTGCTTAGGGTAGTTGTCTGTATACCTCTAACAAAGGATTTGTTTGCTTAGGGTAGTTGTCTGTATACCTCTAACAAGGGGTTTGTTTGCTTAGGGTAGTTGTCTGTATACCTCTAACAAGGGGTTTGTTTGCTTAGGGTAGTTGTCTGTATACCTCTAACAAGGGGTTTGTTTGCTTAGGGTAGTTGTCTGTATACCTCTAACAAGGGGTTTGTTTGCTTAGGGTAGTTGTCTGTATACCTCTAACAAGGGGTTTGTTTGCTTAGGGTAGTTGTCTGTATACCTCTAACAAGGGGTTTGTGTGCTTAGATTAGTTGTCTTTAGACCTCTAACAAGGGGTTTGTTTGCTTAGGGTAGTTGTCTGTATACCTCTAACAAGGGGTTTGTTTGCTTAGGGTAGTTGTCTGTATACCTCTAACAAGGGGTTTGTTTGCTTAGGTAGTTGTTTGTATACCTCTAACAAGGGGTTTGTTTGCTTAGGGTAGTTGTCTTTATACCTCTAACAAAGGGGTTTGTTTGCTTAGGGTAGTTGTCTGTATACCTCTAACAAGGGGTTTGTTTGCTTAGGGTAGTTGTCTGTATACCTCTAACAAGGGGTTTGTTTGCTTAGGGTAGTTGTCTGTATACCTCTAACAAGGGGTTTGTTTGCTTACGGTAATTGTCTGTATACCTCTAACAAGGGGTTTGTTTGCTTAGGGTAGTTGTCTGTATACCTCTAACAAGGGGTTTGTTTGCTTAGGGTAATTGTCTGTATACCTCTAACAAAGGATTTGTTTGCCTAGGGTAGTTGTCTGTATACCTCTAACAAGGGGTTTGTTTGCTTAGGGTAGTTGTTTGTATACCTCTAACAAGGGGTTTGTTTGCTTGGGGTAGTTGTCTTTATACCTCTAACAAAGGATTTGTTTGCCTAGGGTAGTTGTCTGTATACCTCTAACAAGGGGTTTGTTTGCTTAGGGTAGTTGTTTGTATACCTCTAACAAGGGGTTTGTTTGCTTAGGGTAGTTGTCTGTATACCTCTAACAAGGGGTTTGTTTGCTTAGGGTAGTTGTCTGTATACCTCTAACAAGGGGTTTGTTTGCTTAGGGTAGTTGTCTGTATACCTCTAACAAGGGGTTTGTTTGCTT
This sequence comes from Chiridota heheva, assembly GCA_020152595.1. NCBI lineage: Eukaryota > Metazoa > Echinodermata > Holothuroidea > Apodida > Chiridotidae > Chiridota > Chiridota heheva. Next base: position 384,261 of record JAIGNY010003987.1, on the reverse strand, counting down.
GGGGTAGTTGTCTGTATACCTCTAAAAAGGGGTCTGTGTGCTTAGGGTAGTTGTCTGTATACCTCTAACAAGGGGTTTGTTTGCTTAGGGTAGTTGTCTGTATACCTCTAACAAGGGGTTTGTTTGCTTAGGGTAGTTGTTTGTATACCTCTAACAAGGGGTTTGTTTGCTTAGGATAGTTGTCTGTATACCTCTAACAAGGGGTTTGTTTGCTTAGGGTAGTTGTCTGTATACCTCTAACAAGGGGTTTGTTTGCTTAGGTAGTTGTCTGTATACCTCTAACAAGGGGTTTGTTTGCTTAGGGTAGTTGTCTGTATACCTCTAACAAGGGGTTTGTTTGCTTAGGGTAGTTGTCTGTATACCTCTAACAAGGGGTTTGTTTGCTTAGGGTAGTTGTCTGTATACCTCTAACAAGGGGTTTGTTTGCTTAGGGTAGTTGTCTGTATACCTCTAAAAAGGGGTTTGTTTGCTTAGGGTAGTTGTCTTTATACCTCTAACAAGGGGTTTGTTTGCTTAGGGTAGTTGTTTGTATACCTCTAACAAGGGGTTTGTTTGCTTAGGGTAGTTGTCTGTATACCTCTAACAAGGGGTTTGTTTGCTGAGGGTAGTTGTTTGTATACCTCTGATAATAATAATAATAATAATAATAGCTGGTGCTTATAAAGCGCCTTTAACTCAGAAGAATCTCAAAGTGCTGTACAATACAATAAAAATGGAAGAGAAAAAAAAAAAACTTAAAATTCATAAGTTACAAAGTACCAACATTAAAATTGAAATGCATATTTAAAATGGAATGCAAATTTAAAATGGAAATGCAGATTTATGTAGAAATAGGTGTAAAAGAGTAAAAATGATTATGGTATATACAGAATACAAAAATATAGATCTACGGTTTTTGTGTAAAAAGAAAAGTCTTAAGTTTGGATTTGAAGACAATTATTGAAGACGCAAGTTTAACATGCAAAGGCAGTTTGTTCCATTCGTGTGAGCCGCTTCCATGAAAGAGCGTCTTTTATAAGAAGTGCGAACGACATGTAGGGGCTTGATAAGGTTTTTGTAAGGACCGCGATGGGGCATATTGTGTAACAAGATCTGATATGTATGATGGTGTCAGTCGTGAAGCGCTTTGTAGGTGAGTAGATTAATCTTGAAGGCAATCCTCTGACGAATGGTCAACCAATGGAGTCTTCGCAGACCGAATCTAACAAGGGGTTTGTTTGCTTAGGTAGTTGTCTGTATACCTCTAACAAGGGTTTGTTTGCTTAGGGTAGTTGTCTGTATACCTCTAACAAGGGGTTTGTTTGCTTAGGGTAGTTGTCTGTATACCTCTAAAAGGGTTTGTTTGCTTAGGGTAGTTGTCTGTATACCTCTAACAAGGGGTTTGTTTGCTTAGGGTAGTTGTCTGTATACCTCTAACAAGGGGTTTGTTTGCTTAGGTAGTTGTCATGTATACCTCTAACAAGGGGTTTGTTTGCTTAGGTAGTTGTCTGTATACCTCTAACAAGGGGTTTGTTTGCTTAGGGTAGTTGTCTGTATACCTCTAAAAGGGTTTGTTTGCTTAGGGTAGTTGTCTTTATACCTCTAACAAGGGGTTTGTTTGCTTAGGGTAGTTGTTTGTATACCTCTAACAAGGGGTTTGTTTGCTTAGGGTAGTTGTTTGTATACCTCTAACAAGGGGTTTGTTTGCTGAGGGTAGTTGTCTGTATACCTCTAACAAGGGGTTTGTTTGCTGAGGGTAGTTGTCTGTATACCTCTAACAAGGGGTTTGTTTGCTTAGGGTAGTTGTCTGTATACCTCTAAAAAGGGGTTTGTTTGCTTAGGGTAGTTGTCTGTATACCTCTAATAAGGGGTTCGTTTGCTTAGGGTAGTTGTTCGTATACCTCTAACAAGGGGTTTGTTTGCTTAGGGTAGTTGTCTGTATACCTCTAACAAGGGGTTTGTTTGCTTAGGGTAGTTGTTTGTATACCTCTAACAAGGGGTTTGTTTGCTGAGGGTAGTTGTCTTTATACCTCTAATAAGGGGTTCGTTTGCTTAGGGTAGTTGTTCGTATACCTTTAACAAGGGGTTTGTTTGCTTAGGGTAGTTGTCTTTATACCTCTAACAAGGGGTTTGTTTGCTTAGGGTAGTTGTCTGTATACCTCTAACAAGGGGTTTGTTTGCTTAGGGTAGTTGTCTGTATTCCTTTAACAAGGGGTTTGTTTGCTTAGGGTAGTTGTTTGTATACCTCTAACAAAGGGTTTGTTTGCTTAGGGTAGTTGTCTGTATACCTCTAACAAGGGGTTTGTTTGCTTAGGGTAGTTGTCTGTATTCCTTTAACAAGGGGTTTGTTTGCTTAGGGTAGTTGTTTGTATACCTCTAACAAGGGTTTGTTTGCTTAGGGTAGTTGTCTTTATACCTCTAACAAGAGGTTTGTGTGCTTAGATTAGTTGTCTTTATACCTCTAACAAGGGGTTTGTTTGCTTAGGATAGTTGTCTGTATACCTCTAACAAGGGGTCTGTGTGCTTAAGGTAGTTGTCTGTATACCTCTAACAAGAGGTTTGTGTGCTTAGGGTAGTTGTCTTTATACCTCTAACAAAGGATTTGTTTGCTTAGGGTAGTTGTTTGTATACCTCTAACAAGGGGTTTGTTTGCTTAGGGTGGTTGTCTGTATACCTCTAACAAGGGGTTTGTTTGCTTAGGGTGGTTGTCTGTATACCTCTAACAAGGGGTTTGTTTGCTTAGGATAGTTGTCTGTATACCTCTAACAAGGGGTTTGTTTGCTTAGGGTAGTTGTCTGTATACCTCTAACAAGGGGTTTGTTTGCTTAGGGTAGTTGTCTGTATACCTCTAACAAGGGGTTTGTTTGCTTAGGGTGGTTGTCTGTATACCTCTAACAAAGGATTTGTTTGCTTAGGGTAGTTGTCTGTTACCTCTAACAAAGGGGTTTGTGTGTTTAGGGTAGGTGTCTTTATACCTCTAACAAAGGGTTTGTGTGTTTAGGGTAGTTGCGGCAAAATGAGGAGGGAAGCATTTGCTAATCTGGAATGGACATCGCGTACTCATGATGTTTAACTTAAGCAAGAATGTCTTGAAATTTGGCTTTGACTTTTCATTCACTTTGATTGCCTTCACTCTAAATATTGTGTCAAGTATGACTGAGTCTCAAATTAATCAAATTAATAATTTGCCACATGACCATGATATCCAACAGGCAACCCTAGTATGTAGTATCTGTAGAATGCTATAATGTTGCACATGAGGATTATTGCTTATAGGATGACAGCAAACTTTACAAATTTGAAAGGTAATCTGTCTGATTCTTTCCTATATCTGTCACCTTAGACACCTTCATTGTATTTGTGGCAGAATTTACAAAAACGGGTCGGACTTAGTAACACAATTTGTAATGATTATGTTCTACAGGTCAAAATAGTATATGGATCAAAAAAGACATCAGAAAAATATTCCTTATATTCAAAGGGGTGAAACTAGTATTCATATTAAGTTGCAGGATTCCCACACATCAAATTTCCCCTAAAGATAATTGAAGGAAAAAAAATTCTGCAAAAAAATACAAAAATGGCAGAAATTAGGGGTCAAATTTGATGTTTTTTCCAGCCAAATTTGACATTGACATTTTAAGATCACAACGATATTAAAGCCTCTGCTTGCATTACCCCCTCCCCCAAAAAATAATAATAATAATAATGATGATAATAATAATAATAATGATAATAATAATAATAATAATAATATTAATAATAATAATAGTAGTAGTAGTAGTAGTAGTAGTAGTAGTAGTAGTAATAGTAGTAGTAGTAGTAGTAGTAGTAGTAGTAATAGTAGTAGTAGTAGTAGTAGTAGTAGTAATATTAGTAGTAATGATAATATGATAATATTGATAAAAAATTAATATTGATATAATAATGATAATGATAATAATAATAATAATAAGCAGTAGTAGTGGTAGTAGTAGTGCAGTGGTAGTGGTGGCAGTGGTGGTGGTGTAGTGGTGGTGGTAGCAGCAGCAGTGGTGGCGCAGGTGGTGGCAGCAGCAGCAGCAGCAGTGGTGGTGGTGGTGGTGGTGGTGGTGGTGGTGGTGGTGGTGGTGGTGGTGGTGGTGGTGGTGGTGGCAGCAGCAGCGGTGGTGGTGGTGGCAGCGGCAGCAGCGGCAGCAGCAGCAGTGGTGGTGGTGGTGGTGGTGGTGGTGGTGGTGGTGGTGGTGGTGGTGGCAGCAGTGGTGGTAGTAGTGGTAGCAGCAGTGGTGGCAGCAGTGGCAGTGGTGGTGGTGGTGGTGGTGGTAGCAGCAGCAGTGGTAGTAGTAGTAGCAGCAGCAGTAGTAGTGGTAGTAGTAGTAGTAGTAGTAGTAGTAATAATAGTTGTAGTAGTAATAGTAGAAGTAGTAGTAGTAATAATAATAATAATAATAATATAAAAAGAAATAAATAAATAAAAATTAATAATTTTGAATGCTAGTGTGAACACTGAGTGAAGCTCAAAAGTGTTGCATCAGGATATTTTTAACTGTAGTCAGTAATGAAAATTTGTGGTAATTTTTGGATTTTAGACAAGTGCTGTCTGTATGTACTGCTGATGAAGTGTGGGTGCTTATAATGATAAACAATGATGTGTAATTCCTTTGCCACATCTTGTTATAGAATAATGCAATCACATCAGAAGTTTGGACTGTACTCCAAACACAGTCATTTATACTCTAACCAACAACACACTCCTGATACATTGGGTCTGTATCGCCAACTAAGATTCTTGGTCCACATTCTTGGTCATGACAAAATGAAACCTGGTCATCAACAGACATCCTACATTATATACCTAACAACCACTAAGAAACCAGAATGATTTTTTCTTGCCAAACAATATTGCTGAACTTGCACAGGATTGGAAGAAATTTGTGGTCGCCTGCACACCAGCTGATTGATGATGAGATGAATGTATACATTGGAAACATAATATAGCGTGAAACTTAGTTTTGCTGGAATCTAAATGGATGATAATAAGGTATAGAAGTGAGTTATCATATACAACAGAGTACATATTCCCTCCTTTCGATGGGTCATAGGTAGCTGAGTAGTTTAAGCTCTGGCTGTGCACCAATGTGTCTTCACATGTGTGCAGGTTCGATACCTGCCTGGCATCATGGGGTTTTCTCTGGGTACTCCAGCTTTCCTCTGACTTGGCATTGGCTTGCTTAAAAATCGGTCATGAAGCACCTTTGAGTGGACCACGTTGCTAGTCTTCCTCACCACGTTGCTAGCCTTCCTCACCATGTTGCTAGCCTTCCTCACCACTTGCTAGCCTTCCTCACCACGTTGCTAGCCTTCCTCACCACGTTGCTAGCCTTCCTCACCACGTTGCTAGCCTTCCTCACCACGTTGCTAGCCTTCCTCACCACATTGCTAGCCTTCCTCACCACGTTGCTAGCCTTCCTCACCACGTTGCTAGCCTTCCTTTCTAGCCTTTCTCACCACGCTGCTAGCCTTCCTCACCACGTTGTTAGCCTTCCTCACCACGTTGCTAGCCTTCCTCACCACGTTGCTAGCCTTCCTCACCACGTTGCTAGCCTTCCTCACCACGTTGCTAGCCTTCCTCACCACGTTTCTAGCCTTCCTCACCACGCTGCTAGCCTTCCTCACCACGTTGTTAGCCTTCCTCACCACGTTGCTAGCCTTCCTCACCACGTTGCTAGCCTTCCTCACCACGCTGCTAGCCTTCCTCACCACGTTCTAGCCTTCACCACGCTTGCTAGCCTTCCTCACCACGTTGTTAGCCTTTCTCACCACGCTGCTAGCCTTCCTCACCACGTTGCTAGTCTTCCTCACCACGTTGCTAGCCTTCCTCACCACGTTGCTAGCCTTTTCACCACGTTGCTATCCTTCCTTTCCATTCCTCCTTTTTGATGCCAGAGAAGCCCTAGTTCTTTTACATTTTTGGATATAGTTAAACATCATTGTCACTTGACAGGCAATGAGGGGTGCAAAAGGAATCAATCTGAACTTCTCAATCAGCCTTCAATGGAAAAAATCTTATGTACATTTCAGTAAAATACCTAAAATAAGGAAGTGAGGCTGTGATGTCACCCTTCTGCAGTAGACTTTCCACAGCAGTCACTTCTAACAAGCTTTTGACATGATCTCCTGAACAGAATACTAATGATACTGTGTTCTTTTATAGTGTTATATCCACACAAGTGCATGCTCAAAACACTTACAGTAGAACATTGGCAGCCAACAAAGGTCTGTACTATTACCCTGCTTTGATCCCTTATGCTGAGCACCAAGCGAGAGGGCAGCAAGTCATATTGTTTAAGTCTTCGGTATGACTCCATTTGGGATCACACCCAGGACCTTCCTTCTGCAAAGCAGGTGCTCTACCAAGTAAGCTTACCACTCAGTAAGGTATAGTAAGCTAACCATTCAGTAAAGTATAGTAAGCTAACCACTCAGTAAGGTATAGTAAGCTAACCACTCAGTAAGGTATAGTAAGCTAACCACTCAGTAAGGTATAGTAAGCTAACCACTCAGTAAGGTATAGTAAGCTAACCACTCAGTAAGGTATAGTAAGCTAATCACTCAGTAAGGTATAAGATATCAGAGTATTCCACAGTTCTGTGTGTATTTTTGTTTGCTTTCTCAAAAGGTTGACCACTGAACTACTCCTTCAACATTAAATCATTCAAGATGCTCTTTACCTCTTTATTTCTTCTAGGTGAGTGAAGAACTGATCCGTGTCGCGATTCTCTGGCATGAGCTCTGGCATGAAGGTCTGGAGGATGCATCAAGGCTGTACTTCGGGGAACGAAATGTCAAAGGGATGCTCACTGTACTTGAACCGTTGCACGCGATGATGGAAAGAGGGCCACAGACCATGAAGGAAACCTCGTTTAATCAGGTGAGGCAGACTTTCATCTCATTGGATGAGAAGTAGAGCAAAGTATTGTTTAAACTGTCATGAAGACAGAAATTCTTTTTGGATTGATTTTATTTTGTAAACAGGAGGTTTCATCACCTTTTCTGGAAAGATTTGCAAATGGAAAATTTTATTTAAAAAAAGTCTTCCTTTAATTCATTACCTATAGATATCTTACTGTTTGAGGTGTAGTGGCTCAGTGCTTAAGGAGTCACGCTCGCATGAAAAATACCGGGTTTGACTGCCATCACGAGCACTGCATTGTGTCCTTCAGCAAGACACTTTACTCTACTTGTCCTAGTCCACTCAGCTGTAAAATGAGTACCAGGGGAATTAACCTAAGATCATGAATTGGCATCTTGTCTTAGAGGTATCATATATTTTCATCCATTTACGCCATGGAAACAGATACCATGGAAACAGGGAATAAACACCCGCCGTATGGGCTTTGTGACTTGGATGGATTTAAAGTAGCTAATAAAAAAACAATGTTTTTTGTGATCTAATATTTACAACCCCATCATATATTGACAACAGCCAAGTATTTCTTCTACCCTGTGGGAATCTATTTTGAAACCTTTGTTACTGAATGTTTTCAAATAATACATATACCCACATGAAAGTGTTTGAATTTATGAACATTTGTTATTGAAACTTGAAGATAGGAAATTATCTAGCAATCTAAGTTTGCAGAGCAACAGAAACGCTGTAGTGTACTTATTGCATTTCGTTTCCTGTAGGTTCTAAATATTTGATAATAATTCTCAAACATATCCAAACCATTTAAAGCTACATGAAGTATTTTGATTTTTAGTATGATTGAAATTAAAATGTTCTTGATCTCTCTCTCAAGACACTGTTATCATAGACACAGGTATGTAAACCTAGCATTTTGTGGGGGCAAGAGTGGTGACCCAACTTTTATCAAATTTTGCTACAAAAAATTAGCAACCAATCATCACATCATGCTTATGGTATGTCTTGTTAGTGTCTTTTCACTTTTGGGACATAATCACTGGATTTTTTTTGTTTTGTTTTTTGGTCAGAATTTCCACTTTTACCTTTGCGGTTGGGATGGGGGAGGGAGGAGAGGGATCCTCTTATGCTTGCATATAACAATTGGTATCTTTCTTTACAGGCCTATGGCAGAGACTTGATGGAAGCCCAGGACTGGTGTAACCAGTACAAGAGGTCACGCAATGTAAAGGACCTCACTCAGGCCTGGGATCTCTATTACCATGTGTTCAGACGTATATCCAAACAACTCCCTCAGGTATGTAACCTAATAGCCATCGGTCTAAACCATACAAGAGCTGTCTCCCATATGTAGATTGTCACAAATCTCGGACTAAAGATGAGAATAAAATATGTGCTACTTAAATCCAGGGTGGCTTAATTGATTCTTTTTCGACATTGACCACTGGCCTTGTAATCTTTGCAATCTGGTTCTGTTTATTGAAAGGAACTTTGCATGTTTGCCATATTACCTAAAATTATGGACGAGCCAGTGATTGTCGGGGTTTTTCAAACTCTACACTTTAAAGGGCTATGGTCACCTATAAGTTTGTTTTCAGATTGAATATTTGTTTATTGGAACATAAAATTGTGAATAGAACACGCTTTGAAGTTAAAAACATCATATTTAGTTTTGAGATGTATAGTTATTCAAAATTTGTTTCGTTAATTTATTTGCAAACATTTTGTTGTTAAGGGCAAACATCGAAATGAACTGTCTTAAATGTGCTGTTCTTTGTTTACATCCTGGCAATTTCCTTGGGTCCACACTGAAAACAAGTCATTTGTGACTTATGTGTGCTTTCCCTGGCATGTGCCTAAAAGTGCAAATCATCAACAAACAGTACAACATATTTTACGATTAATAAAATATTTAAAGATATTAATTTTTTCTCTGTCTTCCTTTGCCAGATCATCTCTCTGTAAATCTAATAACATTTTGAAATTGTAAATATATTGTATTCGACGTAATGAACACCCGTAATGAACACCCTAATAAACGCTCATGGGGGCTGTTGTACTATTCAAAACACTAATCAAATGAACTGGTTGCTCCACTGTTTAGGCCCAAAATAAGCAAAGAATGTAACAAAATTTGAGTATTTTAAGTCTTCAAATTAATCAAATAATAATCAGTCAAAAATATTCGCTCATTTTGCTTGGGGCTGTTGTACAATGTGCTATTCAAACTACACTGTACATCAAATGTGAACTGGTTGTATACTAACCCCACAAAAATGCACAAGTTTTGAGCGTCACTTGCAAAATAAGCAAAGAATGTAACAAAACTTGAGTATTTTAAGTCTTCAAATTAATCAAATAAATTATGTTATCAGTCAAAAAATATTCGGTGGGCACTTTTTAGGGCAGGAGCGCTTCATACATCGACTACGGTAATTCCATAAATATCAGCATTAATTAATGTCTGTGACTTCAGAGAACTGCCTCTAGACGTACATTAGCATGGGTAGTTGATAAATTTCACTATTTTAACTCATAGGCCAATTGAACAAGATGAATATCGACCTGTCAAAAACGTCTGAATTATATATTTGTCATAGAACAATGAAAAATAATAATAATAATAATAATAATATTGTTATTATAATAAATTAACATTTATATAGCTCCAAAATTATAGACATGTAAAACATACTTATACTCAGTGGTGCTGAAAATATGTTTGTGCCTATATTGCAATACCAGCCACATTAAGATAAATCCATAACATCCGATCTACACATGTGTCAAATATATTTGGCACTTCAATCGCACCATTTATTTCATCCGCTACATTCCATTTATCATGTGTTACTTGTTTTCTTCTCCTGATAGCTTACCCAGCTGGAGCTACAGCTTGTGTCTCCCAAGCTTCTCATGTGTCGAGACCTGGAATTGGCCGTACCAGGCACATACGACCCAAATCGACCAATTGTACGGATCCAGAAAGTGCAATCATCCCTTCAGGTCATAACCTCCAAGCAGAGACCAAGACGACTTAGTATATATGGTAATTAAAAAATAATAATATTATTTTAATGTAATGTACATTTGCAAACAAATTTCAAAGAACATCTCTTTTTTTCATTTTTATGGGCACCCTTGGACCCAGGCCCATTTGACACAGGGAACAACCCCCCCCTCCCGCCCTTGCACCCCCCACCCTTACCCGCCTGTACCCTCACCCGCCTGTCCCTACATGTATCCTAAATAAGGCACTTGTAAGCTTCAATCTACTCTATTAATGATCAATTCGCCCATCTACAAATATATCTGTGACCTGTCTAGGGAGACTCATGGTCTCTCATTTACTAATACCATGGCAACCAGGGAGACTCATGGTCTCTCATTTACTAATACCATGGCAACCAGGGAGACTCATGGTCTCTCATTTACTAATACCATGGCAACCAGGGAGACTCATGGTCTCTCATTTACTAATACCATGGCAACCAGGGATACTCATGGTCTCTCATTTACTAATACCATGGCAACCAGGGATGAGCACCTGCAAAGTCATCCGTAGAAATCCAAAGGTTAAAATTCTACAATGAATTACAACAAGTTGCATTTCACTTTAACTGCAACTATAAGTTGCATTTAAAGTTTAATGTGAACTTAATTGCATTTAACTTCAACTAAACTGACTGCATGTCTTACCAGCTGCACTGATGCATCTTGACATTTCCTGGGAGGGAGGGGGTGGGGCAGGCGGGTGTGGGGTAGATTGAAATATTTCTGAATCTTTTCCGATATTTCTGAATCATGATCCATGATTTACCTCATTATGACCTAACTTATCTTACCACTCTCCTTTCCTGACTGTGGAGATTTGAGGCTTCGTGAGGTAGTTTTCCATGACCTACATCTTCCGTTTAATGATGTACCTTTCCCAAATTTTGTGACTGCATATTTCAAAAAGGGAAGGGGTTCATCCACAATTTTGTGGCTGATTTTGATTGCGACTTGTGTGCAAGGAATGAAGATTCACTGAATGACAAACGGCATGCCTCTTACAAATATTGCCCCCTAGTATCTACTGACCGACAGTTTTGTAAGATTTGGGTAAAACCATTGATGTGACGAGCCACTAAGCAACATGAACCTGAACCCTTACTCTAGTAGGGCTTTGAAAAAAGGGAGCCTAATTTTCGTAACTTTTTTTTTCATATGCGTTTTTGACAACTTTCCTGTCATTTTCTTTTGGGTTGGAATAGAGGCTAAGATATTTATCTTTTGAGTAATGAAAGCCAATTTAGGAAGTGTTGGCAATTTTTGGCTAAATTTGGTCAACAAATAGTCAACTTTGCACAAGTATAACTTCTTGTCAATATTGAAAACAGAGATTTGTATTACATATTTAGATTTTTTATGAAATTTCCTTTCCAATGATATTAATCTATAATTTTTCGAAAGAAAAGAAAGTTAAAAAAACATCAAAAATGATTATAGTCAAAAGTCCCCTGAAAGCAGAAAAATATTAACGCATTGGTCACGGTGAGACTCGAACCTGGAGCGCTTGCATGCTAGCCGCGTACATTTCTTCTGCACCACGTAGGCGTTCAAAATGGAGAGGTGAAATATAGTTCTTATAAAAAAGGTTCTAAATAGAGGGGGTATGCCTTTATTTATATATCAAATGAAAAGAAATTTCACGTACTTTCGAATGACGGTTCAACGAAGCATGTGCGATGTTTGGGTGTACGATTTTTTGAGAGAAAAAATGGCAGAAATTTCTCCAGAACAAAAGGTTGCAGGTAGTGATTATAAAACTTAGACCAGAAACCAACTGTTGTCTTAGGACTTGTTTTTTTGGTTTTGAAGCAAAAATGTGATCTTAAAGTTATTGTAAGATTTGAAACAGAAAAAAACATTGTTTGTAAATGTGACCCTTTTTCAATGTACTTTTTCTCAAAATTCTGTAATATGACCCTTATAAAAATGTTATATTTTGTGAAAGAAATATCCAAGTACTTTAAATGATACCAAGATTACTCCTATAGCACTGTGGTAAAGCCACGATTTTATTTTTAGAAAAATGTAGTTTGAAAATGGCGATACAATTGCCGCGTGGTAGAGTAAGGGTTAACCTTCATCCAAAAATGTAAGTCATCCTCACAGGTTATGACTGTCTTGTCTCATGTAACTTACTGCAGTTTATTTGTGTTTCAAACTGTAGGTAGTGATGGTGCAGAGTTCATGTATCTATTAAAGGGACACGAGGACCTCCGTCAAGATGAGAGGGTCATGCAGCTGTTTGGCCTGGTCAACATGCTGCTTTCAAACAACCCAGATACCTTCAGAAGACATCTTAAGTGAGTCACCCATCACCTTTAACATCATTTTTGCTTAGCAGTGTTTCAAAGCTTTTCTTCCCATGATTCCTTTCATTGCCTTTTGATGCTTACTTTTTTCTCCGTCATATCACCTGTTATCTTATGTTATTAAATTTCTTTAAAGTATTTGCATTGACATGACCGTGCATTAAATCCTGGTAATGCACTACCTTGATCATCTGGTTTACTCCATTTTTACAACAGGAATTTCTTAGTAAAGTGGAAAAATACATGCAACCTTTCTCAATTTTCATCTTTTCAGTTGCTTTTTATGCATTTTACACAATCTAATATGGAAATTGGATAAAAAAGATCATTAGTTGTTCTGCTCCTTAAACTTTCAAACAGCCAAATCCGACCTGATACATAACCAGGTCGGGTCAGATTTTTCCTCTGTATTTTCTTTATTCTAAAACCTTAGTTGTTGTGGAAGTTGGTGCTGAGTATCATATTAGCAAAGTCCTTATTGTGTGGTTATATTAATTAAGATAAGTGGTCTCACTATTTGCTAGGGTAAGTTTGTGGTTATAATTTGCTGGAACAAATTTTTAAGGAGAAGGACAAGTTATGTGAATGTTTTGGCATCGTGTTAATACACACACACTGTTCAAAGAACTGCAGTCAGCCCATTCCAATCAAGCCAAAGTCCTTAGCCCATTGCATTAATTGTGTATTTAACACTCTGAATCAACATTAATCTTTAATTCATTCACATGTTTGTTTTCTGCAACATGTTTGGACAAAGAGTACACACCCCGATAATAAGTGATGCAGCAAATTCTGATCAAACCATTTTAAGTCTATAGCATACCCCATCAAATTTTTACTTAAATAGATTTTCTCATTATTTACAGTGACTGAGATTTAGGGGGAAAATAAAATAAAATTACCTCAAGATTTTGAGCTGAGCTTGTACATCTAAATTTAGTATAGATTAAAAATTGATTAAATTTTAATGAGCCATAAAACTGACAAAATGAAAGGGCTTATTTTCAATTTTCAAACTTTAGTTGATGTATTAAAATTTTTTTTTTTTTAACCAATATTGAAATATTTACATGTTCATAGAAATTTAAAAATTAATGGTTGCAATATAATTATGGAAGGTTGTACAATCAAATACATACTCTTGCATTGTAATCATTGGTTTACAAAATATTTCTTATAATTTTTCATCAGCATACAAAGATACTCCATTATTCCATTGTCCACCAATTCTGGTCTGATTGGCTGGGTCAGGCATTGTGACACACTGCACACGCTCATCAGGGATTATCGTGACAAGAAGAAGATTCTTTTGAATATTGAGCACAGGATAATGCTGAGGGTAAGTCCCAGGTGATAGTGACATGCTTAAGAACAAACATGTGATCTAGATCTACAGACCACAAGGCCCTGGGTTCAAGCCTGGGTTGGGTAGACATGCCAGTGTACCACAACTGGTTATCAAAGGCCGTGGACATTGACTTGGTTGTAGATGTTATGTCTGTCCGTACGTCGTACCTGTGTTTTCGTCCGGGTGGTATTAGGCGTTTCCTGATAGCATTGTTACTATCATAACCGAATACACAGGCGACGACCCCGTCATTGTAATTGTGTGTTCACTCGTCGTCGTTGTAATAATGATTAAAGGAATAGTTCAAGGTTAAGCATGTCCATTTTATATGAAAGAGGACTTTGAAGAAAACATTCAGAAATCTTAAGGAGATGATATTCAAGTTTAAAGCTCTGTCCTATCTGTATAGAAATGGCTGGTGTAGTAAGTCTACTATGAAGGTTGGTGTCCTCATCCTCACATTGTTTACAATTGTTAATGTATTTTAAAGAAAGGTTATTTACATTTTTTTACTATATAAATTATTTTTCCTCAAACTTTCTTCAGGTGGTATATTATGAATGCCCTTCCTAGATTCAGTTTTACTATTTTTCTGACATATTCCATGGATTTTAAGCCACAAAATTACAGGACAAAATATGATAGAATACATCAAGACTAAGAAATCTGAGGCTATGACATCACAACTAGTCTGATTTCAGTCATTTCTACACAAATGATACCAAACTTTAAACTTAGATATCTCCTTAATGGAATAAGATTTGTGAATGCTTCCTTCACTATTTTTTTTTCTTTTGAGGTCCTCTTTCATATGAGATAAACTTGCTTCACCCCTGAACTAATCCTTTTAAATGATCATGACACTTTTGTATCTGCTTATGATGCTGATTATATGCAAATATATACAAAAATAGATAAATGAAACAAGGAGTTGTAAAATAATCAAAGTTAAAACATATTCTGAAAAATAAGTCTTTTAACTAAGGTTTGAATTTTTGATATGATGAAGAGATTTTGAGTTTTGAGCGGAATTGATGCACAGAAGAAACCTCCACAGTGAGAATTTGATGAAGTCGTACTTGATGTAGACATACTTTGATGATGTCATACTTTGATGATGTCGTAGAACTTGATGAAGTTGTACTTTGATGATGTACTTTGATGGAAATCTTATTTGATGAAGTCGTACTTTGATGATGTCGTACTTTGATGAAGTTGTACTTTGATGATGTTGTACTTTGATGATGTTGTACTTTGATGAAGTCGTACTTTGATGATGTCGTACTTCGATGATATTATACTCGATGAAGTCGTACTTGAGGAATTCATACTTTGATGATGTACTTGGATGATGTTGTACTTTAATGAAGTCATACTTTGATGATGTTGTACTTTGATGATGTTGTACTTGATGAAGTCGTACTTGATGAAGTCATACTTTGATGATGACGTACTTTGATGAAGTCATACTTGATGAAGTCCTACTTGATGAAGTTGTACTTGAATCGTCGTACTTTGATGATATTGTACTTAATGAAGTCTGTACTTTGATGAAGTCGTACTTGATGAAGTTGTACTTTGATGATGTCGTACTTTGATGATAATGTTGTACTTGATGAAGTCCTACTTGATGAAGTCGTACTTGATAAAGTCGTACTTTAATGAAGTCATACTTTAATGAAGTCATACTTTGATGTCATACTTTGATGATGTCCTACTTTGATGAAGTCATACAGAGATTGATAGATGAGGAAAAATCAGCCTGGACAGAGAGTTCATGCATGTTATGTCATACACATGGATAGTGTTCATGAAAGTGGGTAGGGTGGCAAGTCTTCTTGGAATTATTTTGGTGCATGCAATGTATAGGAACTAAGCATAAAACTGTTCAGGGGCAATGTACTTAAATTGTTTATCACAGTAGGAGTATATTTAGGCAGCTGTAAGAATTTTGAGGTGAAAACAAACAAGCATAATGAAACACGGAAACTGTGTAGTATTACGCATACAGTGGAACACGTTTCTCAGTCTCTGTTCTGTACAATACAGGTGATCATTTTGGAATCAGTAATATTCATTTAGTAATCAAATCTACATACACAGTGAACGTAAAATAAAAACATGCTGTTATTCCCACCTTCCACACAGCTCAAACATGTGTGACATCAGTTGCACATACTTTTCATCAAATTTGAAGAATGTTTTGCATTCGAAACACATTTCTGAAATTTATATTTTAATGATCTCTTTACAAGTTTCTTTTAAAACATTTCAATTGTTTACTCTGCATTTTCAATGATTTTGATAATTTATTCTGTATTTTTAGATGGCTCAAGATTATGATCACCTGACCCTAATGCAGAAGGTGGAGGTGTTTGAGCACGCCCTGGAGCACACCCAGGGTGATGACCTTGCTAAACTACTCTGGCTCAAGAGTCCCAGCTCGGAGGTAATTCAATTGTTTCATTTCATAGTGTTGTTTTAATCATAGTTAACTGCTACATAACAGACCTTTTCAAACTGATTTTAGCTGAACTTGACAATCAACAGCTGGGAAAATTTCTCCCTTGTTACCCAATCAATCAGGCCCATAGTCAGCATGGAAAAGCAAGGGGAGGAGGGGGGGGGGACATGGCCCCTTGTGAAGGTATGTGTCTCCCTTGCATAAATCAAAAAATTTATATATAAGACAAGGGTTCATGTATGTTGTGCTCTTTCTTGAAGTGTTTGTACTCCCTCCCCTTTGTTGTTAACAACAATGCATGCATGTATTACCTTCATGTATAACACACGTATGACTAGCTTTTGAAAGGAATTTTTTCATGCTCTTGTCTCATTCCATGAATGAATTGTGCAGATGCACAATAATCACCCAGTATTTCATTGGTCAATAGATTTTCCCCATATACAATTGGTCCATTATGGACACTTGAATTTTGACCAGGTTATCTATTTAATTATTTTTCTGGAAATTGCCAATTCAGATTTGAAAATGTCTATAACTTATCCTTCAAGTTTCTCTCCTTTGATTGGTTGGTTCACTAAGGTTTATACCATTCTGACATACCACCACCATTTCATTGACCAGTCATGGAGAACTGGTTGGAGACCCACTGAGAATCCAACCTAGTGTATAAGATTAGAAACCTGAAGCTTTACTACACTGCCACCTTTCACATCAGCTATAACTGTTTCCTCTGCCATTCTCCCATGGAGAGCACCTCTGTAACTTACCTTCCCCAACTTATTTTGTATACTCCTGTACCCCTTAGTTTATCCTCTCTTTGAATGCACCATTCATTCATTCATTCTTGTAATCAGTTTATAATAATTAACCTCTCTGGCACAATATTGCCCTGAGCACATGTGCCTCAACAACCAATCAAATGTGTAATCAATTAACTCATGGATTTATAAAGCATTTTTTGCTAAGGCCTCAAAGCGTGTTTTATACTCCTGTACCCCTTAGTTTATCCTCTCTTTGAATGCACCATTCATTCATTTATTCTTGTAATCAGTTTATAATAATTGACCTCTCTGGCACAGTATTGACCCGAGCACATGTGCCTCAACAACCAATCAAATGTGTAATCAATTAACTCATGTATTTATAAAGCACTTTTTGCTAAGGCCTCAAAGCGTGTTTTATACTCCTGTACCCCTTAGTTTATCCTCTCTTTGAATGCACCGTTCATTCATTCTTGTAATCAGTTTATAATAATTGACTTCACTGGCACAATATCGACCTCAGCACATGTGCCTTAACTACCAATCAAATATGTAATCAATTAACTCATGGATTTATAAAGCATTTTTTGCTAAGGCCTCAAAGCGTGTTTTATACTCCTGTACCCCTTAGTTTATTCTCTCTTTGAATGCACCATTCATTCATTTATTCTTGTAATCAGTTTATAATAATTGACCTCTCTGGCACAGTATTGACCCGAGCACATGTGCCTCAACAACCAATCAAATGTGTAATCAATTAACTCATGGATTTATAAAGCATTTTTTGCTAAGGCCTCAAAGCGTGTTTTATACTCCTGTACCCCTTAGTTTATCCTCTCTTTGAATGCACCGTTCATTCATTCTTGTAATCAGTTTATAATAATTGACTTCACTGGCACAATATCGACCTCAGCACATGTGCCTTAACTACCAATCAAATGTGTAATCAATTAACTCATGGATTTATAAAGCATTTTTTGCTAAGGCCTCAAAGCGTGTTTTATACTCCTGTACCCCTTAGTTTATTCTCTCTTTGAATGCACCATTCATTCATTCATTCTTGTAATCAGTTTATAATAATTGACCTCTCTGGCACAATATCAATCTGATCACATGCCTTAACAACCAATCAAATGTGTAATCAATTAAATCATGGATTTATAAAGCATTTTTTGCTAAGGCCTCAAAGCGTGTTTTATACTCCTGTACCCCTTAGTTTATCCTCTCTTTGAATGCACCATTCATTCATTCATTCTTGTAATCAGTTTAAAATAATTGACCTCTCTGGCCTAATATCGACCTGAGCACATGTGTCTCAACAACCAATCAAATGTGTAATTAATTAACTCATGGATTTATAAAGCATTTTTTGCTAAGGCCTCAAAGCGTGTTTTATACTCCTGTACCCCTTAGTTTATCCTCTCTTTGAATGCACCATTCATTCATTTATTCTTGTAATCAGTTTATAATAATTGACTTCTCTGGCACAATATCGACCTGTTTGTGCCATCATATCTAACAAACTGAAATCTTCCTCTTAAGTTTCCGGGGACTAATCTCAACCACTCAGCCATCACCGTGCAGCCATCACCGTGCAGCAGTCATTAATCCGACCAGGTACTATTACCCTGCTCCATCCCCTTATGCTGAGCACCAAACAAGAGGGCAGCAGGTCACATTTTTAAAGTCTTTGATATGATTCTGCAGGAAAACGAACCCACAACCTACCGACTGAAAGCTGGTGCTCTACCAATTGAGTTAAACCAGGCAGTTCAGGGATGAGCCCTTTCACTGAATTTCAGTGATTTTGTTTCTCTTCCATGATTTTTTTAAATTTCCATATTCATGGTTTTCGTCTTTAAGATTGATGTTTTAAGAAGGGAAACCAGTACTACAAAGAGTGTGTGACCACATATGTAAGGTTTGGCCTTGAATCAGGATGAGCCAGAAGGGAAACCAGTACTACAAAGAGTGTGTGACCACATATGTAAGGTTTGGCCTTGAATCAGGGATGAGCCAGAAGGGAAACCAGTACAACAAAGAGTGTGTGACCACATATGTAAGGTTTGGCCTTGAATCAGGGATGAGCCAGAAGGGAAACCAGTACTACAAAGAGTGTGTGACCACATATGTAAGGTGTGGCCTTGAATCAGGGATGAGCCAGAAGGAAAACCAGTACAACAAAGAGTGTGTGACCACATATGTAAGGTGTGGCCTTGAATCAGGGATGAGCCAGAAGGGAAACCAGTACTACAAAGAGTGTGTGACCACATATGTAAGGTTTGGCCTTGAATCAGGGATGAGCCAGAAGAGACACCAGTACTACAAAGAGTGTGTGACCACATATGTAAGGTGTGGCTTTGAATCAGATATGAGCCAGAAGAGAAACCAGTACTACAAAGAGTGTGTGATCACATATGTAAGGTGTGGCCTTGTATCAGGGATGAGCCAGGAGGGAAACCAGTACTACAAAGGGTGTGTGACCACATATGTAAGGTGTGGCCTTGTATCAGGGATGAGCCAGAAGGGAAACCAGTACTACAAAGGGTGTGTGACCACATATGTAAGCTTTGGCCTTGAATCAGGGATGAGCCAGGAGGGAAACCAGTACTACAAAGAGTGTGTGACCACATATGTAAGCTTTGGCCTTGAATCAGGGATGAGCCAGGAGGGAAACCAGTACTACAAAGAGTGTGTGACCACATATGTAAGCTTTGGCCTTGAATCAGGGATGAGCCTGGAGGGAAACCAGTACTACAAAGGGTGTGTGACCACATATGTAAGGTTTGGCCTTGAATCAGGGATGAGCCAGGAGGGAAACCAGCACTACAAAGAGTGTGTGACCACATATGTAAGCTTTGGCCTTGAATCAGGGATGAGTCAGAAGGGACACTAGTACTACAAAGAGTGTGTGACCACATATGTAAGGTTTGGCTTTGAATCAGGGATGAGCCAGAAGGGACACTAGTACTACAAAGAGTGTGTGACCACATATGTAAGGTTTGGCCTTGAATCAGGGATGAGCCAGAAGGGAAACCAGTACTACAAAGAGTGTGTGACCACATATGTAAGGTTTGGCCTTGAATTATGGATGAGCCAGAAGGACAAAGAGTGTGTGACTACAGAGTACTACAAAGTGTGACCACATATGGGTTTGGCCTTGAATCAGGGATGAGCCAGAAGGGAAACCAGTGCTAAAAGAGTGTGACCACATATGTAAGTTTGTGGGAAACCAGTACTACAAAGAGTGTGTGACCTATGTAAGGTGTGGCCTTGAATCAGGGATGAGCCAGAAAGGAAACCAGTACTACAAAGAGTGTGTGACCACATATGTAATGTTTGGCTTTGAATCAGGGATGAGCCAGAAGGGAAACCAGTACTACAAAGAGTGTGTGACCACATATGTAAGGTTTGGCCTTGAATTATGGATGAGCCAGAAGGGAAACCAGTACTACAAAGAGTGTGTGACCACATATGTAAGGTTTGGCCTTGAATCAGGATGAGCCAGAAGGGAAACCAGTACTACAAAGAGTGTGTGACCACATATGTAAGGTTTGGCCTTGAATCAGGGATGAGCCAGAAGGGAAACCAGTACTACAAAGAGTGTGTGACCACATATGTAAGGTTTGGCCTTGAATCAGGATGAGCAGAAGGAAAACCAGTACTACAAAGAGTGTGTGACCACATATGTAAGGTTTGGCCTTGAATCAGGGATGAGCCAGAAGGGACACTACAAAGTGTGTGACCACATATGTAAGGTTTGGCAATCAGGGATGAGCCAGAAGGGAAACCAGTGTGTGAGTGTGTGACCACATATGTAAGGTTTGGCCTTGAATCAGGGATGAGCCAGAAGGGAAACCAGTACTACAAAGAGTGTGTGACCACATATGTAATCAGGTTTGGCCTTGAATCAGGGATGAGCCAGAAGGGACACAGGGATGAGTACTACAAAGAGTGTGTGACCACATATGTAAGGTTTGGCCTTGAATCAGGGATGAGC
Organism: Chiridota heheva; assembly: GCA_020152595.1. Taxonomy (NCBI): domain Eukaryota; kingdom Metazoa; phylum Echinodermata; class Holothuroidea; order Apodida; family Chiridotidae; genus Chiridota; species Chiridota heheva. Next base: position 363,439 of record JAIGNY010003987.1, on the reverse strand, counting down.
CAGAAGGGAAACCAGTACTACAAAGAGTGTGTGACCACATATGTAAGGTTTGGCCTTGAATCAGGGATGAGCCAGAAGGGAAACTAGTACTACAAAGAGTGTGTGACCACATATGTAAGGTTTGGCCTTGAATCAGGGATGAGCCAGAAGGGAAACCAGTACTACAAAGAGTGTGTGACCACATATGTAAGGTTTGGCCTTGAATCAGGGATGAGCCAGAAGGAAACTAGTACTACAAAGAGTGTGACCACATATGTAAGGTTTGGCCTTGAATCAGGGATGAGCCAGAAGGGAACCAGTACTACAAAGAGTGTGTGACCACATATGTAAGGTTTGGCCTTGAATCAGGGATGAGCCAGAAGGGAAACCAGTACTACAAAGAGTGTGTGACCACATATGTAAGGTTTGGCCTTGAATCAGGGATGAGCCAGAAGGAAAACCAGTACAACAAAGAGTGTGTGACCAAAAGGTGTGGCCTTGAATCAGAGATGAGCCAGAAGGGAAACCAGTACTACAAAGAGTGTGTGACCACATATGTAAGTTTGGCCTTGAATCAGGGATGAGCCAGAAGGATGACCACATATGTATGTACAACAAAGAGTGTGTGACCACATATGTAAGGTGTGGCCTTGAATCAGGGATGAGCCAGAAGGGAAACCAGTACCACATATGTAAGTGTGGCCTTGAATCAGGGGATGAGCAAAGAGTGTGTGACCACATATGTAAGGTTTGGCCTTGAATCAGGGATGAGCCAGAAGGGAAACCAGTACTACAAAGAGTGTGTGACCACATATGTAAGGTTTGGCCTTGAATCAGGGATGAGCCAGAAGGAAAACCAGTACAACAAAGAGTGTGTGACCACATATGTAAGGTTTGGCCTTGAATCAGGGATGAGCCAGAAGGGAAACCAGTACAACAAAGAGTGTGTGACCACATATGTAAGGTTTGGCCTTGAATCAGGGATGAGCCAGAATCAGGGATGAGCCAGAGGGGAAATCAGTACTACAAAGAGTGTGTGACCACATATGTAAGGTTTGGCCTTGTGGCTTATACATAACTATCATCCAAGTCAGTATTTCCAAGCCCATGTTTAATGTTCAGTGTTTTTTTTTTTTGTTAGCCGGGCTCATCCCTGACAGTTCTGTCGACATAGTCATTAAGTAGTGTAATTATAATAGAGCTGCCATTTGACCCATAGGCAGGTTGAGATTTTGTATCGTACGCACAAAGTAGTAAAAAATCAAGACCACTGATGCAAGTTTGGTACCAGAAGCTTGATGTGGGTCAATTGTTTTTTTCTAATAAATAGTCTGACTTGTTTTACAGGTGTGGTTTGAGCGACGTACCAACTATACTCGTTCTCTTGCTGTCATGTCAATGGTGGGGTACATCCTTGGTCTTGGGGACAGGTAAGATTGAATTTTCCAAAGTATATCATTTTGATTAAATTCTTTTGATACTTTTTAAAGAATTACGTCAAGAAAATCTTAGTATTATAAGAATTTTTACCAAGGTATACAACAAGTTTTGTTTAGAGTATTTATTTTAGTTTCATTTGTGTTTCTGTATTTCATTATCTGATTCTACAATCTGAAGTAAAGAACCATTGTCTTACTTTTCCCGTACAGGCATCCATCAAACCTCATGTTGGACAGACTATCTGGGAAAATCATCCACATTGACTTCGGCGATTGCTTTGAGGTAAAAAAAATATATGTATTCTTGGTTTTTTCAAATGAACCTGACTGCATTTAACGTTCACTACTTCATTTAACCTATGCCATACAGGGTTTTACAGAGCTGTCATGAACCTGTATAAAGAGCATTGAGAAGATATGACAGCTTTCACTCAATTGGTGGATATACTGGGATTTAAAACACAAAGAAGTCTAATCTTACTACTGTTGATTATGTGATGTGTTCACATCCAGTAGTGGCATCAAGCACCATGAACTGTAGGTGACATAAAATGATAAAAGAATTGGGAAGAGAGGGGGGAGGGGTGGCCCTCTTGGCTTTGCAAAGCACTGAAATACATCAGTACACAAATTTTGAGACACACAAAACGCTGTTGGACAAAGATAGTAGGGACAATGTAAGGTCCTCACTAAAAAATGGCCCCATACAACGAATTTTAAATTCTGTCTTGTCAAGAAGTATGAGGAACTTGTCCTCCTTGTACTCAATGATTCCATTTGAACAAGTAAAAGGTCAAAGTAAGTGGGAAAAGGGTCCAGTGCTGCTATAATTATTGAAAGGTAAATTTAACAAGTAAATAGAATGATTTCAACCTGTTCTGATTTCTCTGAAGGTTTTGACTCCAAATTATTTTTGTCCCTGCAGGTGGCTATGACTCGTGAGAAGTTCCCTGAAAAGATCCCATTCAGGCTGACCAGGATGCTGATCAATGCTATGGAGGTTACGGGGATTGACGGTAACTACCGCATCACGTGTGAGAGCGTGATGGAGGTACTACGTGAGCACAAGGACAGCATCATGGCTGTACTGGAGGCCTTTGTGTATGATCCTCTGCTAAACTGGAGATTGATGGATAGTAAGAAACAGTAATGTTAGCTGTAAGGGTTAAGATTGAAATAACTGTTATTCAATTCTAATATTTAACCTATGTTTCATCTATGAAACATTCCTAAAGCATTACCTTTACTTGAAAACTACTTTGCGGTTTTTCCTCGTGTAAGATTCAGTTTGGCATTTTGCTATCAACGAATAAAGATGCAAATAATCCCACTCTTGTATTTATTATTTTAGGATATATTTTTCATACAGGTAATTGGATAAGTTAAATATATTATAGATGTGTAAATCACCCCCTCCTCCTCCCCTCCCTCCATATCCGTCCAGCACAAGAACAGCATAATGGCTTTACTGGAGTCCATTAAAAGCAAATTTTGCCATTTTTGTGTTTTGATGACCTTCCTTTGAGAAAAGAAATGAAAAATACCTGATTATTACTGGAAATATTGCAGGAAGGTAGAGAAATGAATCTGGAAATAATATTTTGCCTCTGGAAAACATCTACAATATTGGATAAAACTTTTAAACACTTTAAAATCTATTTTTCATTGTGTTTTCATTCACGGAAGTTGCAAGTCACAGAAGTCCCCCACTTCCCTTTCAATGTTTGTAAATATTGTAAGAGTAAACACAAAAATATTGTGCGCATATAGAAATGTATTTCATGTCACTTCTTCAACTTTTGATTGATTCTGGTTGATCATCTCGTCTTCTCTTTTCAGCCACTGCGAAGGACAAACGATCCAAGGCTAGGTCTGGATCTTATACAGGATCAAGTGTAGGCACCGGTCAGTTCAAAATTTAATGTGTTTTTTGCTAAATCTCATCATAAAAGCAGCTTTAGTTCCCATGCAAAGGAGTCTCTTGAGTTTTATTCAAGTGGAACATACAAAGTAAAATCATTGTTGAAAGTGTGGCTTAGTTAACTGAAATTTTCCTTAAATCTCTTTTTTCTTAAATCTATGAAGAATTTTGTGTTTACTAATATGAATTTTCTTTCTATGTTAATAAGTATTTATAGAAGGTAGTGTTTTCTCTATGTATGTTATATAAGTATTTATAGAAGAAGTAAGTGTTTTCTTTCTTTCTGTTAATAAGTGTTTATAGAAGTGTTTTTCTTTCTATGTTAATAAGTGTTTATAGAAGTAAGTGTTTTCTTTCTATGTTAATAAGTGTTTATAGAAGTAAGTTTTTTTTTTCTATGTTAATAAGTGTTTATAGAAGTTAGTGTTTTCTTTCTATGTTAATAAGTATTTATAGAAGTAAGTGTTTTCTTTCTATGTTAATAAGTGTTTATAGAAGTAAGTGTTTTCTTTCTATGTTAATAAGTATTTATAGAAGTAAGTGACTTGAACTTCATATTGATTCTTTCTCTTCTATATTTCAGACTTGCTAGACAAGGTTGGCATGGAAACGCCCAAGCACAAGAAAGGTGCCAATCAAGGTGATAGTGTGAAATCACTTGGTGAGTTTAAATTCTTTTGTAATATCAGCAAAAGAAGCCCCCTCCCCCTCCCCCTATGGGGATGCTAGGCACCATCCTAAATCTCATGAAGATTGTTCAAATAAACTTAGCATCCATTGTGAGCTTACTAACAGTGAGGTATGTTTTATGTTAAAATTGCACTCTAGTGTTCATTGCTCAGTAATGTAAAAATAAATTTTCAATGCCATTCCATATGTGGAACAGTACTTAATAAATATACAAATTTGCAAAATTACTCATCAATTCTACTTATTAATATCAAGGTCTCTTTATTTCCAAGCTGACAAGCTAGCAAGATTGAGTCCCATTAGGTTTTAATGTGTAATTCCATTAGGGCTTGAAGGTTTTTCCAAATTTATCATTGCTCCACTTAAGCTTTTTTTATCTGTGTTGTCTATGTCGAATTTAATCCCAAAATCACCATTATTTATAGTCAATTTCTCTTCATCACTGTCAAAATCACTCTAGCTATCACTGTTGGTATCAAAATCTATGACATCTGGCTCTAAATCAGACTCATTGTCACTATCTAATGGGGGAAGATGGCCAACTAGTAACGCCATTTTGTGTGTAAATTGCCTATATAAATCTCCGCTTCGTTTTGTTCACAAAATTTTGTCCTGTGTTTGATCTTTTTCTTGCAAAAACAGGAAGTGTGACCGACCCCTACACTTGAAAATAGGTAGACAAAATGTTAATTTTACAAAACAAAAAAGGAAGTACCCCACCAATTTGAATAAATTATATGTAATTGATGCTATGATATCCGTCGCGTATACGCAATGCTGGTATAGGAAAGAAAAAAAATATATACGCGATGCTGGGACTCAATATGTTAATAACAATATACTTTATTGGATATTTTGATTTTCATGCTGGGAAGCAAACACGTTTTCTGGCAGTGGAATCTTTGTACAAGCACCTGTACATCTTTGCATATGATTTAAATAAATTTTCTTCATCTACCTCCACTTCCTCAAATGACAGACGATACCTTTCCTTTGAGCTATATGATTCCATTCTTTGAACAATGGTGGGGCACCTGGCATAACCTAAACTATGTACACCTCCAATCGCTGAGTGTGTTGATATCTTCAATGATATCAATCCATCATCAGTTGCAACCTTTTATATTGGGCCAATCTGCAGAAACTTTAAACTGGAATTTCATATGGCAAAGTAGAGTACTTATGAAGATTACTATAAGATTAGACTCGTGAGTAACTAATCATGTTTCCGTCTACGTTACTTGTTGTAAAAGTCCAGAGTGTCTAATTTTCATGGTATCGTTGCTTTTACAGAAGGAGAGGGCGGTGTTCCCACAGAAGCCCTGAACAAGAAGGCCCTCACGATCATCAACAGGGTCAGGGATAAGCTCACAGGTATGCTTTGTTTCTACTTTCTGATTTATGGAAACTTGACTCAAGGTCAATATTTGGCACTAGTTAATTAAATTATTAATTGAACTTCTTTGGGGAAATTTCATGTTATTTTATGTTAACTTATAGTAGCCATTTTTTTCTCTCAACTTAGTGTAGAAACAACTGAAATCACAATATGTGATGTCACATCCTCAAATTTCTCAAAATCCTTGTTTTAGGTATTTTTGCTGAGAATCTGTGACTCAAACATTGGATACATTAGTATAGTAACTTTAATTTACCACTTGAATAAAAAATTGAATTAGTAAAGAAGTTGGAATAATTTTTTTATAATAAATTACAATTGGTCAAAAAAGTAGATTTTCTGCACTTTTCTACACAAATGAGACAGAACTTCGAACTTGAGAGAGAAAAAATGTCAATTATAATTTAGTTGAATCTGTTTATCAGATTAACCCTTACTCTACCAGCACTTTTTTGAAAATGCGCTTGGGAGGAGGGGCCAAAGATGGGGCACCCAAAACGGCGATAATATTGCCGCGTGGTAGAGTAAGGGTTAATCAAGGTATGATTATTGAAGTGTCTTCTGTCTTCCAGGCAGCAGAGTCAGCCCGTTTCGCTTCTGGGATCCGCTGGGCTGCCCACCGGGACCATGCTGCCTATATTTTTGAGTTGGCGCATTTGTCGCGGATTGATTAACCCTTACTCTACCAGCACTTTTTTGAAAATGCGCTCGGGAGGCGGGCAAAAGATGGGGCACCCAAAACGGCGATATTATCGCCGCGTGGTAGAGTAAGGCTTAAGATATTGAAGTAGTGTCATCTCCACATTCTTTCTTTTGACATTGTTTTTATCTATAAGATGAACTTGCTTGACCACTAAACTAGTTGAAACTAGTTGAGCTACTGATACTTAATAGCCAGATCCGTGTCATTCCTGCAGGTCGTGATTTCTCATCCAAGGAGGCGGTGGAGGTGAAAGATCAAGTGGAGCTCCTTATACAGCAGGCAACCTCACATGAGAATCTCTGCCAGTGCTACATAGGATGGTATGTATAGGCTGAGGGTACAGATTTATAGGAGCCCCGTAGAAAATTCCCATACAGATCCTTTCTATGGGAACCCATTCTAACAGGAAAATAGGATAAGAATGGGTACCACTTGGGAATCCCCATTGACTCTATGAGTTCCTATTCAATTTTGCATGATGATTGAATTAAGATGCGGACTGGCTGAAAAGTCCATTTGCGCAGAATAGGAAGGGTCACTCACTTCTCAGGGGGAAAGAACCACAAATATTAAAGCTTACCAGCACAAAATTTGCACTGGTAAATTCTCCATCAAATGTTGCAACTCATCAGGAAATCTCATTTTGACGCACCAGCCTTCTGAAATGAACAGTTTGCTGAGAAATTTTCCCCTTATGTTGCCAATTTTTGAAAATTTATTTCAATAATTCCCAAAGTTTATGAAAGATTTTCAAAATTATGTTAATAATTTTTTAATTTTACATTTCATTTGGGTAGAAAGCAAAATACTTGAAATTAGACTCAGTGACATGTCTTTTGGTATTTCCTAAGGTTTTATTACATGTATGAGGTTTGTCAGGAGAGCACTCAAAACCCTGCATTTTGATAAAGGAACAAACTTGATCAGAACATCAAGAATTTTTGGCCCTAGAACCCTTCAACCCGACACCCCTGATTTTCTCAAAATCAGGGTAATCCACACCATTCAATTCGAGAGATTTCACAATTCATTGACTAGCAACCAGCTATTGTTACACCAAACACAACACATGGGTAATCTATACCTTCTTAACTGACAGCATTTTCATAGTCTATTTACAGTTCACCTGTTAGCAACCAGCTACTTTTACACTGTACACAATAGGTCATTCATCTTGGGCTCAAGCCACATACAGTAACTGCTGTTCAGTGATGCAAATCAGATTAGTCTTTGGTTTGGCTGAGCCTAAATATAAATATGCTTGGGAGGACTTTGTGCAAAACCCATGAATGATTGATGGACCATTCCTCCTAAGGATGGTTATTTCATCATAAAAGCTTACTCCATTTTCATGAGATGAACATTTATCACCAGAAGATTCAGATTATAACCAAGTATTTGATCATTGCCTATAAAGTCTGTAATACATCTCCTTGTTATCTGTTTTGATTTGCTTTAGTAATAATTTGGTTTCTTTGTTTTTAAACAATTGAAATATAAATTTATTTATAAATAAATTAATACATTTAATTATGAAATTATCATTTGCATGCCATTTTTTTTTTAGTAGTTTTGAAATCACGTTTTAAGGTGAAATACAATCAGTTTATGATGTGTCACACTGTGTCACTGATGATATCTTAGAAAAAATTGCAAGACAAAATGGATGTTTTCCTGTAATTTGCCATGCAAGTAATAGATTCATAAATAAATATAATCATTCATTTATACATAAATTTATTGCTAAATTGGCTAAAGTAAAGAAGAACTTATAAATGAAGGAAATTACTGAAATTTCTTTTGGGTTCTGTTTAAATCTAAAGTATGTCTCGTGATCAAAATCAAGTTTTATCTCTTAATCAAAATCAAGTTTTATCTCTTGATCAAAATCAAGTTTTATCAAAATCAAGTTTTATCTCTTGATCAAAATCAAGTTTAATCTCTTGATCAAAATCAAGTTTTATCTCTTGATCATTCTCAAATTTTATCTCTTGATCAAAATCAAATTTTATCTCTTGATCAAAATCAAGTTTTATCTCTTGATCAAAATCAAGTTTGATCTCTTGATCAAAATCAAGTTTGATTTCTTGATCAAAATCAAGTTTTATCTCTTGATCAAACTCAAGATTTATTTCTTGATCAAACTAAAGTTTTATCTCTTGATCAAAATCAAGTTTTATCTCTTGATCAAACTCAAGATTCAAACTTTCATCTCTTTCCCTTTGCAGGTGTCCGTTCTGGTGATGTGGGTCGGTGACTGTTCCGTCCCTGCATTGTACATAAATTTCATTGGACATGACCACTTTCAAAAGAGTTTACAGAGTTGATTTTTTGTAGTGCACGGTAGCAATCTGTGTTTGGATAATGACATCACAAAAAAGTTTGATACTGTGTTTTTTATCTCATTTCATAGATTTATCGTAAAAGTGGAAAAAGTCTGCAAGATGTGTTCTTTGTATTTCTAAAGAATACTTGAATTTCTGTAGGCATATAGAGCCAGCATTGGCTAAATTGTTCAAAAATCAAATAAATAGCAGGAAATCTCTTTGAAATTGCCTGATGGGCTATTTGACATTATCGTGTTTAAAGAGACTCGGTTGAAAGTGAGAGTATGTTTTTGGCTTAGTATTGGGAATTTTGAAATTAACACCAACGTATATTTGATGGTTTTGTTGTTGAGCAAATGACTTAGTAATCCATAAGAAATTATTACATTTGCTTTAAACATTCATCTCAAAAGTTATTACATGCACAAAAAGTGTGCCTGAATATTTTAGAAACTCAGAAAGAATTTTGGCTGTCCTCCTTTAACTTGCAGGCTCATTTATGTGCATTTTGGTGACTTAAAGGTTGGACAGACCTCTATAAAGTCATTGTTTTTTACTTGTCACAATACTTCTTGGCATCGGATCTATTTTCAGTGATCTTATTCAGGAAAATGTGAGCTGTCTAGCCTTTTATTCATTTGGATATGTTGAAATATTTTAAAACAAGCATATGCTTGTAAAATCATCCAATCTTGATAGATGCTTAGTCAACTATTTCCATGAAATATATTTTTAACAAGTTGGAAAGGTAGGGAGATTTTTTTTTTCTCCATCATAAATAGTAGAGAACTGGGTAGCTTAGTTGGTAGAGCTCACAACTGGGATGCTGAAAGTCACATGTTCCAGGCATGCTCAATTTTTGCAGCTACAAGCTGGAAGTGTGTTGTCTGCAGTTCCTGCTCCTCCTCATTTAGCTTTGAGAGAAGTGGCAGTGGTTGAATGGTGCCCATAGTCCTTCAGAGCCACCAATCCCGATGGTAGGAGTTTCTCAACAATTTCAATTCCTGTCGTGAGCGCATTGTTTCCTTGAGGAAGACAATTTAGTTGCTCTAGTCCGCTCAGCTATAAAATGAGTACCAGCATTTTTGCTGGACAGTTAATCTGGCGTCCCGTCTAGGGGAGTGATATACTCTCATCTGCTTGCGTCATGGAAACCAGCGATAAGCACTAACACAATGGGCCTAATGACTCGGATAAAATTTAACTGTAACGATTTTCGCCACATACATCCTTGATGTAATATCATTGAGCATGACCCATGTGAACTGTCAATTAAAAATTTGGCTGGATAATTTGATTAGTAGAAAATAATTTTGGTTCAAGGTGTAACAACTGTACCAAATTGTAGACAGACTGAAAAGTTCAATTGTGCCCAGGTGTCTTGTAACATGGTAAAGAGTTGATCTCGTATTCCAAATTTACTGTTTGATTCATGGCACCAGCCAGCCTTGTGTTTTGTAATTGAGATAGCTCAGTAATGTGTATACATCTTGCTAAATATGCATTAGTGGAAATTCACAGACTCAGTTATTTGCTCAGCAGTTTGGTTATAAATTGGATTATGTAAAATTATACACAGACTGGATGGCTCAAGTGGTAGTGTCCGCCTTTTAGCTGGGAGGCCCTGGTTCCATCCTGGGCCCAGTCATACAGATGGTAAAATTGGGACCTGCAGCTTCTTCATCTGGCGCTCTGCATTAAGAGGACAGAGCAGGGTAATGATGTGGTTGGTGACATGTGTATTATTGCACCTGTTCAGCATAGTCCTGGGAATTTGAAAATGGTCTTGGTTTGAAGCAAATTGAGAAAGCTGTGCCTCCCTTAAAAGATAAAAGCACTTCGCATTATTATATAGTCATGTGAGGAAAGAGTCATGATTCTTAACCTTTGAAGGATAGACACTTCATTCAGTCTACTTAGCCATAAAATGAGGACCAGCATTGCTGGAGTGCTGGCCTGTCAAGGGAGAGTCATTAATTCTTATCCGTGTGTGCCATAGAAACTGAAAATAACAGCGTCATGTTGCAGAATAGGATTTAACATAAAATTAAACATATAAGTTGTCATTGTTATCTATCTCTTCAACAAAATTGTGTATTCCCAATGCAAGTATAATAGTAATAACAAGCTGTGAAGCTTAAAACACTTACAAGCTGCGAAGCTTAGAACACTTACAAGCTGCAAAGCTTAGAACACTTACAAGCTGCAAAGCTTAAAACACTTACGAGCTGCAAAGTTAGAACACTTACAGCATTGAATAAATCCTGGCAAATTCAATTTTGTTCTCATGCGGGAGGTCTCCAGTAAGATTTCGGGAGTTCAATGCTTTCCATATTTCAGTTCGTAGAACCTCTACAAAAGGTCCTTTATCTTTTGGCTCAATTTAGTTTAAAGCCCATCTTTTTTGTATTCTGCGATGAAAGGGGAGGGTACTCAGGAAAGCTAGAAATTTGAATTAAAAATTGTTGAAAATCTTAAAGTCAATTTGATCACTTTGAAATGATGTATATCAAAGGTGCATTGAAAAAGTACTTCGAATATTGTTATTATTGTGTTATTATTCTAGAAGAAAAATGTCCATGTACTTTAAAAATTAAATGGAATGCAATGGGAGTAATATATTTTAAAGGTCATTATTTTGAGTAATTATCAACTCTACTGCAGCAATCTAGTTGAAATTTCATTTGTTTGCAGAGCTGGAAATTAAAATAGTCATGACTTAATAGTAGTAGTAGTGCCAAGTAGTTAACAGGCCAAGATTCAGTGGCAAATCCAAGAAATAAGAGGGGGCCGAAGTAGTCATAAATTAACATGTTGTTTGAGAACCTAGGGAGTATATCTGACTTGAGCGACTAATTCTGATTGGCCAAACAAATTCAGTAAAGGTTCAATCTATATGATATGTAAGATTTTGTGATGCTTAAAGGAATATTCCCATGGATTTTCATTTTTTCATATGATAGAGAAAATTTGTAGAAAATAGTGGTGAAAAAATCATATTAATATCTTATTCTGTTTAAAAGTTATAACAATTTAAAGAGTAGAAAAATGTGCTTAAAAACACCTTGTACAGTATATGTCCTTCAGCTTGGTGATGTCATCAAGGCAATTCCAGCACAATTCTTATGTATATCTTATCAATTTAATCACACTTTTTTACATTATTGAACAGCATTTTTGGTTCATTATAGAGATGGGGTGGAATATATGATTTACAAGAATTTGTTTTTTTCTTGGTGTACAATTACAATAAGAAAAATATCCAAATCATTTTTAAACAAATACAAAAGACAGTTTTGTTAAAATTGTTTTATGACATCACAGATCTTACCAATCAGTCACTTTTGTCCAAATCAAAAATACTTTTAAAATTTTGTAACTTCTAAATAGAATAAGACATTTACTTCAAGTTATACCTTACCTTCCATGCTATGAATATGCAATGGTTCTGGTCCATGACCCAATTCTAACGCACTTCTAACCGACCTTAAAAACATAGCTACCAGCCCAGCCCTGACCTCTAATATTCCTCACTTCTTTTCAACGCGTTGTTTCCACAACATTTGCTGGAACTGGTCAAAAAAAATTCTAAACCTCAAGGAAAAGGGAGGAGGGGGTCTTGTCTTTCGCCAACCCCACACCTCGTTTGGGCAGCCACGGCGAGTTGTTGAGAATAGAGATCGGAGAACTGTTGGCAAAGAACGCATCACCCTCATCTCAAATCTGCCCAGGAACCTCGTATCAATTCTTCCTGCCCCCAAAAAGAACAAGAGGCAAATCATCAACTCAATCGGTTCATTCATCCGTTGAAGTTCAAGATGGAGACTTCACTCCATCACTCTTCACTGTGGGCCACCTCGGTCAACAAGACTGCATGTGCCCATGCAACAACACAGGCTGTTTGGCGTTGCAATTCCAGGAAGGCAACGAGATCCAGGAGACTATCAGGCTATCGACTCGCCCGCAGGGTCCACTTGGATCTTCTAGCAGCCTGCATGACAAACAGAATCTTTAATCTAGACTTTATTGTCAGGACGCAGCCACCATCGCCACAAGGCAAGGAGTGGCTCAGGACTTACGACTCCCATTTTTCTTGGAGGACTCCCATTTTTCTAAAGGAGTCCTATTTCTCATATACTCCAGAGGAATCCTCCATGAAGGGAAGAGCCCATCTTCCTTCCACCAGTGTCGATGCAAGTGTTGATGGTTTTCATGCAGGATCTACAATTTCACCCACTGGATCATTTCATCTCATCCAGGAGGGACTTCAGTCTTCTCGTCCCCTGTATGCAGGCAGTGGTCCCCCACATCTTGTGGTGGTGCTTCCACTCCCACCTGTCACAGGGAGCTGTTTTCCCACCCACCAGACCTTTACTGTCAGTGGTGACAGTTTGATGGGGTGGGGAGAGCGCATTTAGCATGGTCCCAAGTCGCAGGTTTTTGGGCGGGCACTTGGTCTCAATCAATTTTTGGAACTTTGGCAAACTGCACCACAACTTCCTAAGAGGTACACTCCATTTGAATGTGTGGCCTCTATCCGTGAATCCCTTGTTGCAAGACATTTTAGAGAAGCTGCCCAAATGGCATCCCAAAGCCAGAGACCTTCCACTTTAGGGATGCATTCTTCCAGACTTGGAATGTTCCAAGACTGGTGCCAGAATAGATCGGTTTCTCTGCATCTCTGCATTCCTCTTGGTGAGGTAGCAGATTTCTTGTTGGGGCAGTTTAATCTGAATAAATCCATTAATACAGTCAAGGTATTTTTGACAGCCATAGCAACTATTCACCAGGGCTTTCCAGATGGGATGACCGTCACAGACACACAACCTCTGGGAAAGATTAATTAAAGAAATGTTTTACAAAGATTTTCAGTTTGGAACCTTGCTCCTCCGTGGGACTTGCCAGTGGTTTTTGAAGACACTAGCATGGGCTCCATTTGAGCCGCTGTCAGAGTGTCTGCTTAAAGAACTGACGATCAAAATTGGTTTCCTACTCTCCGCGGCCTCTGCCAGACACATGCGCCTTTCAGGTGCTTTCGCTCAAAGGCCATATTCGCTTTGAATCTGGGGTATTCGGTTCGTGCCCGACCCAAGTTTCTCGGCCTCTAGTAAACAGTTTCTAGCGGTACAGATATTCCTTTCATTGCTCTCCATGTTTTCTGACACATCAGAGGACAGGGCCTGGTGCCCCGTTCAATGTCTCATTCTCTGTATTAAACTTACACAGTCCTTACGGAACAACGTAACTGCCCTATTTGTGCCTTTATTAAATCTGCATTGTGCCATTTCACGTGATACAATTTCACGATGGATTGATCAGGCAATCACGTACAATAAATCCACGTTGTCCACGGACCAATCGATTAAGGCACATCACGTGCGAGGCATAGCTACATCAATTTCGCTATTTGGTCGGATGACCCTCAGCGAGATTCTTAACGCTGCAGTATAGAAAACACCAGCCACATTCGTCTCCGCATATACCAAACTACCAAGGCGGAGTTGCAAGGGCCGTTCTTTAAAGAAGAGGACCATCCCTTTCTTAGGTGAATATTCTATTTTCTTATTCACGTTATCTCTTTTACTGAGTTTGGTTCTTCCGTTATTTCATTAACATCTTAATCATTTACTAACGAATTTCGGCTGCTGTTTTGGTACATTTGATTTACTAACTAAAATGTTTTGCCTCTGTTCAGGCAATTGGTAGTTCATTGCTTTACTAACAAAATTTTGCCGGACTTGGGTACTTTCTATTTCGTTTATTTTTTACTAAATTTCTGTTTACTTATAACTTTACGGATGATTTTGTTTCCCTCAGGTTTAACTAACCCGCCCCGGTCCTCTGACGAACCTTGCAAGTTTTTACCATGACGTATTGGCCATTGTTGTTTACAGTTTGACTGTGTTCACTAAACAGATTTTGTTAACATGTTTCCAGGTCCGGGTGACTAACCTATGTTCTGTTGACGTCGTACCTTCGTTATTACTAACAGGTTGCTTCCTGTTCATTTGTGATGACTAGCAGTGGTTCACTATTTTATAGTAATCCCTACTTTGAGGTTTTGTCATCCTTAAGAAGATAAGGAATTTAGTCCTTTAAGTAGGATAAAACTAGTATTAGGACCAGCCTTTTGAAAAGTGGGCTTCGACCTGAACTCCCTTCCTTCTGATCATCGGTTGCAATCTGATTGTTTATTTATATTTATAGCTTGGAAGGTAAGGTATAACTCTAAGTAAATATTTGTACTTACCTTCCATGCCTCCCGGCCCTGCCTCCCCTCCCTCTTGTTCAGGCCTCGGTGGAATGTTAAGTGAGGGATATTAAAGGTATTATGGAGGTCAGGTCGATTAGAAGTACATTAGATTCAGGTCATGGACCAGCTTGCATATTTATAGCATGGAAGGTAAGTATAACTTTCGTAACTATCCCCGCTACACATAGCGGGGTAAATTAACATAGTATTTTCAACAATTTGTTTCTAAAAAATGTCTCTGTCATATATGAAAAAATGAATTGGAACACTGCATAAAATTTACATTTTCAAAAACGGAAAGTTTACAAATAATGTTCCAATGTTGTTCATGTCATATCTGCCAAAAGAGGTAATTTGAATGGTTAATTGTTTGTTCATAATAAAATAAGCATGTAACATAAACATGTAAGATAAACAAAAAAAGAATGGATAGATTTAGCCATAAGAACATTGAAAGTATATCACAGAGCACATTCTATGGATGTTTTTCGCATACTGCAGTAGGTTATTCAAATTCATTGCATTGCATGTTAGGATAGTTTCAGACTTGATTAGTATATGTTGAATAAAAAAATATTTGATAGTTCTTAATTGTTCACTTTATCATGAATTGTTGATTTGTATAAATTGTATATATTCAATATTGGAAATAGATATTGTTTATAGAGATCATCAACTTTGTGTCTGTTGATATGCATCACTAAATTGATGCAGGCAGGCAGTTTTTATCAAGCCAATTCATTTTAGTTAATTTGCAGCGTTGCGGATCAGGTCAACAACATCAAGTGTAACAAAATATTGAAAACTTTTAGAATCAAACGTTCGAATTACTGTAGAAAATAGAAAGAACGGAAGTACAGATGACATATTAGATGGGTTTCACAAATGGTCCATTGTGCTCAGTGGAGCAAAACAATAAGTGTTCAGATATTTGTCCTAGGTCTGGCCACCAGATATTGTGTTGTGCAGCTGAGCAATGATTGTGCATGACCACTCATCTTCTGAGCAGAATGTCAAGGAGGTTCTATGTCAGGTGCGCCTTCGCTGGGTGGGACTAATGTACACCTTGCCTTTGCCAGGTGGGCCTATGCTGGGTGGGGTTACAGTGTGTTTATGATAAGGTGTGCCTTCATTGGGTAAATCTTTGCCAGGTGTACCTTGCCTTCGCTGGGTTCGTCACCGGGCGTGGGCCTGTCACCGGGCGTGGGACCCGTCACCGGGCGGGGACCCGTCCCCGGGCGGGGGACCCGTCCCGGCGGGGGTCCCGTCACGGCGGGGGACCCGTCACGGGCGGGACCCGTCACGGGCGGGGACCCGTCACGGGCGGACCCGTCACCGGGCTGGGGGACCCGTCACCGGGCTGGGGACCCGTCACCGGGCTGGGGACCCGTCACCGGGCGGGGGACCCGTCACCGGGCGGGGGACCCGTCCCCGGGCGGGGGGTCCCGTCACCGGGCGGGGGCCCCGTCACCGGGCGGGGGACCCGTCACCGGGCGGGGGACCCGTCACCGGGCGGGGGACCCGTCATCGGGCGGGGGACCCGTCACCGGGCTGGGGACCCGTTCCCTGATGGGAGGGACCCGTCCCCTGACAGGGGGACCCCGCCCGTCACCAGGCGGGGGACCAGTCACCGGGCGGAGGAACCATCACCTGGCGGGGGACCCGTTCCCGGACGGGGGTCTCGTCACCGGGCGGGGGACCCATATCACCTGGCGGAAGGACCTGTCCCCTGGCGAGGGACCCGTCACCGGGCGGGGAACCCGTTACCGAACAAAGGAACCCGTCCCCGAACAAGTGACCCGTTCCCGGGCGGGGGTCCCGTCATCAGGCGGGGGATCCATATCACCAGGCGACTCGTCCCCTGGCGGGGGGGGACCCGTCACCGGGCGGAGGGACCCTGTCCTCGGGCGGGGGACCTGTCACCGGCGGGGAACCCGTGTCCTGGCAGGGGGACCTGTTTCCGGGCAAGAGTCCTGCACCGGGCAAGGGACCCATTCCACCGGGTGGGGGAGCCGGTCTTCAGGCGGAACACCTGTCACCGGGCAGGTGACCTGTCCCCTGGTGGGAGCCCCGTCACCGGGCGATAAGGCCCTTCACTGGGCAGGGAGGACCCGTTCCCGGGCGGGACGACCCGTTCCCGGGCGGGAGGACCCGTCCCCAGGCGGGGGACCCATCACCGAACGAGTGACCCGTCACTAGTCTCTGAACGAGTGACCCATTTTTAGGCGAGGGTTCTGTCACCGGGCGGGGACCCATATCACCAGGCGGGGCGGCCCGTCCTCAAGCAGGGGACTCGTCCCCTGGCAGAGGGGAACCCGTCACCGGGCAAAGGGACCGTCCTCGGGCGGGGGATCTGTCACCGGGCGGAGGACCTGTCACCGGGCGGGGGACCCGTCCCCTGATGGGGGGGACCCGTCCCCAGGCAGGGGCCTGTCACTGGGCAGGGGGAAAGGGACAGGGTCCCTCCGCCCGGTGACGGGTCCCCCCGCCAGAGGAAGAGCCCCGGCTGAGACAGGCCCCCGCCCGGTGATATGGGTCCCCGCCGGTGACGCTACCCTCATCATAAGGCAGGGGGACCCGTCACTGGGCAGGGAGGACCTGTCACCGGGCAGAGGAGACCTGTTGCCGGACAAGGGGCCGATTTTACTGGGCGGGGGGTCTGTCCTTGGGCGGAGGTGTCACCAGCGAAGGACCTGTCACCGGGCGGGCCCCATCCCCTGGCGGGGCCCCGTCACCGGGCGGGACCCATCCCCTGGCGAGACCCGTCACCGGGCGGGGACCCGTCACCGGGCGAGGGACCCGTCACGGGGAGGGGACCCGTCACGGGCGGGGGTCCTGTCACGGCGGCCCGTCACGGGCGGGGACCCGTCACGGGCGAGGACCCGTCACGGGCGGGGACCCGTCACGGCGGGGACCCGTCACGGGCGGGGGACCCGTCACGGCTGGGGACCCGTCACCGGGCTGGGGCCCCGTCACCGGGCTGGGGACCCGTTCCCTGATGGGAGGGACCCGTCCCCTGACAGGGGGACCCGGCCGGGGTCCCGTCACCAGGCGGGGGACCAGTCACCGGGCGGAGGAACCATCACCTGGCGGGGGGACCCGTTCCCGGACGGGGGTCTCGTCACCGGGCGGGGGACCCATATCACCTGGCGGAAGGACCTGTCCCCTGGCGAGGGACCCGTCACGGGCGGGAACCCGTTACGAACAAAGGAACCCGTCCCGAACAAGTGACCCGTTCGGGCGGGGTCCCGTCATCAGGCGCGGGATCCATATCACCAGGCGACTGCGTCCCCTGGCGGGGACCCGTCACGGGCGGGGGCCCGTCCCCTGGCAGGGGCCCGTCCTGGCAGGGGCCCGTCCCTGGCAGGGCCCGTCCCCTGGCAGGGGCCCCGTCCTGGCAGGGGCCCCGTCCCCTGGCAGGGGGAACCGTCCCCTGGCAGGGGAACCGTCCCCTGGCAGGGGAACCGTCCCCTGGCAGGGGAACCGTCCCCTGGCAGGGGAACCGTCCCCTGGCAGGGGAACCGTCCCCTGGCAGGGGAACCCATTCCTGGGCAAGGGTTCCGTCACCGGGCAGGGGGACCGTCACCGGGCGGGGGACCCGTCACCGGGCGGAAGACCCGTCCCCGGCGGAGAGACCCATTTCACTGGGCGGGGGGACCTGTCCCCGGGCAGGTGTCCTGTTCCCTGGCGGGAGGGGGACCCGTCGCCGGGCGGGAAGGCCCTTTACTGGGCAGGGGTCCCGTCACCGGGCAAGGGACCCATATCACCAATCAGAGGGCCTGTCCTCGAGCAAGAGAATCGTCCCGTGGCGGTAGGGAACTGGTCACCGGGCGGAGGGACCCTGTCCTCGAGCAGCGGACCTTGCCCTGGGCGAGGGACTTGTTCCCGGGCAAGGGTTCTGTCACCAGGCGGGAGCCCAGTAACCGGGCGGGGAGGACCCAATCCCGGGCGGGGAGGACCCAGTAACCGGGCGGGGAGGACCCAATCCCGGGCGGGGGAGGACCCAATCCCGGCGGGAGGACCCAATCCCGGGCGGGGGAGGACCCAATCCCGGCGGGAGGACCCAATCCCGGGCGGGGGAGGACCCAATCCCGGGCGGGGGAGGACCCAATCCCGGGCGGGGAGGACCCAATCCCGGGCGGGAGGACCCAATCCCGGGCGGGAGGACCCAATCCCGGGCGGGGAGGACCCAATCCCGGGCGGGAGGACCCAATCCCGGGCGGGGGAGGACCCAATCCCGGGCGGGAGGACCCAATCCCGGGCGGGAGGACCCAATCCCGGGCGGGGAGGACCCAATCCCGGGCGGAGGACCCAATCCCGGGCGGGAGGACCCAATCCCGGGCGGGAGGACCTAATCCCGGGCGGGGGAGGACCCAATCCCGGGCGGGGGAGTACCCGTCGTCCCCGGGCGGGGGAGGACCCGTCGTCCCGGGCGGGAGGACCCGTCGTCCCAGGCGGGGAGGACCCGTCGTCCCCGGCGGGGGAGGACCCGTCGTCCCCGGGCGGGGAGGACCCGTCGTCCCAGGCGGGGGGGAGGACCCGTCGTCCCCCGGCGGGAGGACCCGTCGTCCCCGGGCGGGGGAGGACCCGTCGTCCCCGGGCGGGGGAGGACCCGTCGTCCCCGGGCGGGGGAGGACCCGTCGTCCCCGGGCGGGGGAGGACCCGTCGTCCCCGGGCGGGGGACCCGTCGTCCCCGGGCGGGGGGACCCGTCGTCCCCGGGCGGGGGGACCCGTCGTCCCCGGGCGGGGGACCCGTCGTCGGGCGGGGGACCCGTCGTCCCGGGCGGGGGACCCGTGTCCCGGGCGGGGGACCCGTCGTCCCCCGGCGGGGACCCGTCGTCCCCGGGCGGGGGACCCGTCGTCCCGGGCGGGGGACCCGTCGTCCCGGGCGGGGACCCGTCGTCCCGGGCGGGGGACCTGTCGTCCCCCGGCGGGGGACCCGTCGTCCCCGGGCGGGGGACCCGCCCCGGGCGGGGGACCCGTCGTCCCGGGCGGGGGACCCGTCGTCCCCGACGGGCCCGGGACCCGTCCCCCGGACGGGAGGACCCGTCGTCCCCGGCGAGGGACCCGTCCCCGGCGAGGGACCCGTCGTCCCGGGCGAGGACCCGCTGTCCCCGGGCGAGAGTACCCCGTCCCCCCGGGCGGGAGGACCCGTCGTCCCGGGCGGGAGGACCCGTCGTCCCCGGGCGGGAGGACCCGTCGTCCCCGGGCGGGAGGACCCGTCGTCCCCGGGCGGGAGGACCCGTCGTCCCCGGGCGGGAGGACCCGTCGTCCCGGGCGAGGACCCGTCGTCCCGGGCGGGGGACCCGTCCCGGGCGGGGGACCCGTCTCCCGGGCGGGGGACCCGTCTGCCCCGGGCGGGGACCCGTCGTCCCGGGCGGGGGGGACCCGTCGTCCCCCGGCGGGGGACCCGTCGTCCCGGGCGGGGACCCGTCGTCCCCGGGCGGGGACCCGTCGTCCCCGGGCGGGGGACCCGTCGTCCCGGGCGGGGACCCGTCGTCCCCCGGGCGGGGGACCTGTCGAGACCCACCACTGGAACCTGTCACCGGGCGGGGGCCGTCCCGTACAGGTGACCGATTCGCGGTTGAGGGTCCCGTCACCGGACGAGACACATGTCACTGGCTTGTCCTTGAGTGGTCTTGTCACTGGGCGAAGGGACCAGGCCTGTCCTTAAGCGGGGGGGGGGACCTGTCACCAGGCTGGGGACCCGTCACCGTGCGGGGGACCCATCACTGAACGAAGGGACTTGTCCCTGAACAGGTGACCCATTCCCGGGCGGGGGACCCATCCCCTGGCGACAAGGACCCGTCACCGTGCATGAGGACCAGTCACCGGGCGAGGAGGTCCCGTTCCCGGGCGGGAGGACCCGTCAACGGGCAGGGGACTTGTTATCAGGCGGGGGGACCCGTCACTGGGCGGCGGGACCCGTCACTGGGTGGGACCCGTCCCCGGGCAGGACCCGTCGCCAGGCGGGACCCGTCGCCGGGCGGGACCCGTCGCCGGGCGGGGGACCCGTCGCCGGGCGGGGGACCTGTCACCGGGCGGAGGACCCATCACCGGGCGGGGGTACTTGTCCCAGAACGAAGGGACCCGTCACCGGGCAGAAGGACCTGTGTCTGAAAGGGTGACCCGTTCCCGGGGGGGTCCTGTCACTGGGCGGGGGACCCATATCACCGGGCAGGGAACCTGTTACTGTGGGGGGGAACCCGTCAACAGGCGGAATACCCGTCACCAGAAGGGGGACCCGTCACGGGGCGGGGGGAACCTGTCACCAGAAGGGGGACCCATAACACCGCTGGGGATGCGTGTCTTGAGCGGGTCTTGTCCCCTGGCGGGGGACCCGTCACGGGCAGAGGGACCCTGTCCTCGGGCGGGGACCTGTCACCGTCAGGGGACCCGTCCCCTGGCGGGGGTCCTATTACCGGGCGGGGGACCCATTCCACCGGGTGGGGGAACCATCCTTGGGCGGGGGACCTGTCACCATGCGGGGGCCTGTCACCGGGCCGCCTTACCTTTCTTGGGTAGGTCTATGGCGGATGGGCCTTCACCTGGTAGATCAGGTTTATTTTATTAATCCCTGAATAACAATCAATATAGATACAAATGATGACAAAGAATAAAAACCATTAAGAAACCACATTCTGTACTTTAACAAAACTTGGATGAAACACTTATCTTACATGGTACCACTTGCTTTTAACTGGTTGACAAGTGTATAAATCTGTCCCAATATATTTTGGCAATTTGAGAAAAGACACATCCAGTAATGTTTTAAAGAAAATCACTCGGCTAAAAAAATTGAAATGGATGCACACAACTTAAGCAGATGTTGTTCAGTGTTTTTAAATATCATTCATTATTGATTTGAATTTTTTTGACGTAAAATTCTGTTTCAATTACTTTGGGTAATTATTAAAACTCTCTTTTTAGTCTATTTTAAAGTTAGATACAATAATTTTTTGTTTAAATACAAAGTTGATAAATTAATTATGCTTTCTGGCAACATATTCCAGAGCTGTTTGCACACTATGATCAGAATTTACTAAGTGTTTTCAGAGCCAACTTGTTACCATACTTCTGGCTGGATTTCTTTGTTGAATCAATTCTGGGAAAGAATCATTCAGAACCCTTCCGAACCCGTACCTTTTCTGACATTTCAGTGACAGTCAGTGCAGTAACGTTATTTAAGTAAGCTCTAGTACATATACAGCACACTCATATTGTACCGTGCAGGTGTTTACAGAATGTGAACAATATTGATCTCATATTTCTGCTGACTGATAGTAGGAAGAAACAGCTGATAGTGACGTCACGCAAAGCATGGCCGAATTTATCCGTGTTGTTGTTATTCATTTTTTGAGCCAAGTGATTTCCTGTAATAAGTTTTGCTGCAGTGTGGAATACCCTGAATTTTCTACATTTTAAATATTTCTCAGATACGATTTCATATTC
Source organism: Chiridota heheva (assembly GCA_020152595.1). NCBI lineage: Eukaryota > Metazoa > Echinodermata > Holothuroidea > Apodida > Chiridotidae > Chiridota > Chiridota heheva. The sequence continues at coordinate 341,276 of JAIGNY010003987.1, read as the reverse complement.
TTCTGCATGAGGCTTTGACATCATGTTTCACAGAAACTTGTAGCTTTGCAGAAAGCTTCTTAGGAAATATATCTGTAATGTACATTTTTTTTTCTTTCTCCAAAGTTTGATGATCAAAATTAAACAAGTGATATATGCATATGCCAAGAGTTTAGAAAACAGGACACAAGGTTTAAGAAGACAAGACAAGGGTTTGGTCAACACACAAATTTGACACAAAGAAGTACATGGTTTAAACCTGGCAATGAACATTTGTGTAGAAACCGCTGAAATCAGACTTGTGATATATATATTACCCTCCCTTGTCTTTGTAATTTAATTTATCTTTGCATGAGATTTTGTGGCTAAAAACTATTGGTTATCTTCACTAAAAACAAGATCTTGTAGCCAGTATAACTAACCATAATCTATCTTTGATATTTTTAAAATTGGAATTCAAAGAACCAATTTTCTTTCAAATACGTCAACAATTGCTGAGAAAGTGAGGTTGAGGGTGTCAAATCTTCTCAGTAGACTTACTTACCACACCAGTCGTTTTCACAACCAGAACCAAAAGGTTTTGTGGTTCTGATGCTTTTTTCATATGCGGATTAATTTGTAAGTTTTGTATCAACTGTCATGCTTATAAACTATTAATAAATATTTCTTCCATGATATTCATTTATAAGCTACACCCATCATGCAGATAATAAAAAGGTTGACAACAATAGCATTTGCACAATAACTAATAACATTATCATAGCAAGTCTGCAAAATGGTTGCTCATTTAACCTATTTTAATATTTTTTCAGTAAGCCCCGCCTACTCATTAATATTCATGACATCACTACCACAACATTAGAATATATGTACTGACCATAACCCATCTGTGTACCACATATGGCAAAAATCCAGTTTACCGTTCATAAGATATGGTGTTTACATCATTAAGCACTTTCACATATGATTAAGCCACACCCACCATGCATTATAATGACATCTTTTGATAACAAAAGCAAGTACACAATAAGTTTGATAACAAAAGCAAGTACACATTAACTTACAATATCATCATGCCCAATATGATGTAAAACAGACATTGTTAAAATATGAGCATTTCCAGATTTTTACATTAAGCCCCGCCTACTCATTAATATGCACGACATCACCACCAAAACAAGAGGGCATATTTACTGACCATGGGCTATCTGTGTACCAAATATAACATAAATCCAGTTTACCATTCTTGAGATACCGTGTTTATAAGTTCTTTTCAGCAAAATCATATTTAAGCCCAGCCCACTATGTATATTAATGAAATGCAATGTTTTTACACAATGAAGATGTACACACCAGCTAAGCTCATAATATGAAAACAGGCTTGCGATTAAATATAAGCATTTCCAGATTTTTACATTAAGTCCCGCCTTCCTATTAATATCCATGACATCAACAAGAATAGGGCACATCTATGGATCATGGGCTATCTGTGTACAACATATGACATTAATCCAGTGTACAGATCTTGAAATATCATGTTTATGAGCTGGCCATCACAAACATACACACACACCATACATAAACACACACACACACCATACATAAACACACACATCATACATATACACACACTATACACACACGCCATCATGACCGCATAGCTTTCTGATGCTATCACATCGGAACCAAAAATGAGATCAAACTTGAATATTTCCAGGATAAGATGTTTCTCAGCTTGCTGATGATCTAACTAATCCTTTATATAAATTGATGGTTGGAAATATAATCAAAATTCTTGATTAAAACTAAAATCTTTGGAAAGGTGTTTTGGCAATGGAGCCCGAAAATTCCAAAAATAGCACAGTTTTAACTTATATGACCAGAAATTTAAGTTTAATAAAAAAAAAATTAAAAAAATTGAAATCCAAATTTTTTAATTACTTTTGTAGGGCAATCACATGCCTCATGGACCTTAATTGGTTGCTATCCTACCAGGGATAAATAACATGTCCCTGGTCCTACATACCATACACCTTAGATGGTTGACTACACTTTGTTTGCCTCCTGTCAAATAAAAAAATATCACGTAAAAGTTACACCCCTCTACCTCCTTTTTTCTTGTAGTATCATTTAGACTCCCACTTTTAAGAATTATTACTTTTAAGAATTATTATTAAGAGTGCTTATGTTGATATCACAGCCCCTGGAGGAAGGCGGAGGAGGGGGGGGGGGACTTCCATACTGAAGTGCCACCCAGGATTTCCAAATTGAACTGCAGTTATGAGAGATTTTTGGTAACTGCAGTATGATACTGCAGTATATGATTTTGATACCTGCATTACGAAAATAGGTGATTTTTGATACTGTCATTCAAAAATAGGTGATTTTTGATACCTGCAGTACAAAATTATGATTATTAAAACCTGCAGTATAAAAATATATATATATTGTTTTGGCCTGCAGTATGAGAGATTGGATTTTGTATACCTGCACTATGAAAATTATGAAAAAAAGCAACTGCTCAGGCAGCACATGTATATATACCTCAAATATGGAAGTGCCCCCACCCCCGGAATTACAGCTACCTGGCAGTTAACATGGATATGAATCTCTTTCCAAAAGGTTTTACAAAAACAAACGAAAATACCAAACATATGACAAGTGATGACAGAAAATGAAAAACCACAAAATAAACACTTGCTTCTCAAAACAAGACCATTTGTTTAAAAAAAGCATAGAGATCTTCTTCCATATATGGGAAAGTCTATCAGTCCTAACAACTTGATTGGACTCTGAAACATTGGGTCAGAATTTGTTGCAGCACCTCAAGAATTATGATGATTTACAAAAGAATATATACCAAGGTTGCAATCCGTCACAAATTGACACACAAATTGGTACACCGATGCGTCTATGCCCAAGATTTCAAAATGCTGGACAATGGGATCACTTTAACTGATTTTGATTAAAATGTTTGCTAACTGAATGATTTTGATTAAAGCAATGTAGCCATTATTGCCTCTACATGTCCACATACCTCTAAGCAATGTAGCCATTAATGCCTCTACACATCTTGCTGATGTTCTACTAATGTCCACATACCCGCAATGTAGCCATTAACATCCATGCTTAGCCATTATTGCCTCTAAGCAATGTAGCCATTATTGCTCTAGGCAATAATGGCTACATGGCATAATCTAGCCACATACCTGCTAAGCAATGTAGCCATTAATGCTCAAGCAATGTAGCCGTTAATACCTCTACACATCCACATACCTCTAAGCAATGTAGCCATTAATACCTCTACACGTCCACATACCTCTAAGCAGGGATGTTAATCTTTACCGATAGGTTCATTAGTAGAACATCAGCAAGTGGATTAAAGCACCTCAAAGGTCCTACCTGCTGAGTTCTTGAAATGTTTGTTATGGGTCCAATTCATCTCTTCATTCCAGCTTTACAAATAAACAAAACTTATTAAACTTCTGAGAATGAAAACCAAATCTCAACTTTGTACAAAAATAAGAAACCTAACAGATGAAGAAAGACGATGGAATTATTCATCATCAGTCTTCATCCTCGCTATCGCTAATGCATCTGTTCTTCTTAAAGGTTGCTTTACTTGACCCGCTCCCTCCCTCCTGCTCCTCGGATTTCTCTTCCTCTTCAGCTTCTTCTGTCTTTTCATCATCCTCTGCCATCTCATCATCTTCTGCCCTCTCATCATCTTCTGCCCTCTCATCATCTTCTACCCTCTCATCATCTTCTGCCGTCTTATCATCTTTTGCCGTCTTATCATCTTTTGCCGCCTTAATATCTTTTACCATCTCATCATCCTCTGTCTTCTCATCATCTTCTACCCTCTCATCATCTTCTGCCGTCTTATCATCTTTTGCCGCCTTAATATCTTTTGCCGTCTTATTATCTTTTGCCGTCTTATTATCTTTTGCCGTCTTATTATCTTTTACCATCTCATTATCTTTTACCATCTCATCATCTTCTCCCTCTCATCATCTTCTCATCATCTTTTGCCCCTTGATATCTTTTGCATCTTATCTTTTGCCGTCTTATTATCTTTTGCCGTCTTAATATCTTTTGCCGTCTTATTATTTTTTGCTGTCTTATTATTTTTTGCCTTCTTATTATCTTTTGCCTTCTTATTATCTTTTGCCGTCTTATTATCTTTTGCTGTCTTATTATTTTTTGCTGTCTTATTATTTTTTGCCTTATTATCTTTTGCCGTCTTATTATCTTTTGCCGTCTTATTATCTTTTGCCATCTCATCATCTTTTGCCATCTTATCATCTTTTGCCGTCTTATTATCTTTTGCCATCTCATCGTCTTTTATCATCTCATCATCTTCTGCCCTCTCATCACCTTCTGCCGTCTCATCATCTTTTGCCATCTCATCTTCTTGTTCATTTTCCCCAGTGTCCATTTCTTCATCCTTCCTGTTCTTGAGATTTCTTCTCAATTCTACGAGATTTAGATTTACTTGGACCACTTTCATCCTCTAGCCTGAAACAAATCACAGGGTATGTAGTAGTTATTGATCATCTTACAGAATGCTTTGTCTAATTGTAAGAGGGATTGTGGGAGATTGTCCCACTGCCAAAAATATTGATAAAATACATTGTGGTAAATTTGAAACAAAATAGGTTAATAATTGACCTTGCATTTTTCCTGCTTTTAGTAAACATGATATCAATTTTCAAAACAGCCTCTATCTTCTCTCATTTAAAAAAAATAATATCAATACTAAGTTTTAAAGATGTTTTTTTTAAACATAAGTACAAACTTTTACGTATTTTACTCCAAATTGTAGCCATTTCGTCTTCAATGTAAAGATTGGGTGAACACATCCCATCCAAAATGAGCTGGGAACCTCTTATTTCTTTCCCCACCCAACCTCCCCCCCCCCCCTACCCTTTTCCTGTTATGAAGTCTTATAAGCTCTTAGAGCTTACAGAATGCTAGGCAACTTAGCTACAGGGGAAAATGTTCCATTGACAGAAAGTTAATTTTCAAACTGGTCATAAATTAGCGGCGGCAAAATGGGTACAAAGATTGACCTCATTTTTGTTACTTTCTAAAATTCAGACCAATAAATAAGAAATAATTGCAAAACTAAAGGGTCGTTCAGAATAAAATCAAAATTAATATTCATTCTGAAAAATCATAATCTTTAAGATAATGATTTGTACAAAAGTTAATGTTAACAGCCTCGATCTTCTCTCATTTTCAAAAAAATAAAATAAAACCGCACACACACACACGCGCACACATCATTGAGAATACTCACTTGCTTGAGGTTCCAGCTTCCTCCACGACAGGTTCAGTATTCTCTTTCCCTGCATCCTCACCACTCTGCTCTTCACCTTTCCGTTTTATAAAGAAAGTGGTGATTTCTTTCTGCCAGCCTGGAGTCTGTCTTGGACACAGTGGGTTCCCACCAGCATACTTACCGGCCTTGGCACCTTGGAAAAGAAAAATTTATTATTATGAAATAATATGTTAAAAAAATGCTTTTCCAGCAGAAGTAATCTTATCCCAAAAGTCTTTAGACCATTTAAAATCTGAATCGGCAATTTCCAGAAAACTAATTTAAATAATGTCACATGTTCAAGATTCTCATGTCCATAATGAACCAATTGTATCGTCTAATGGGGAATTGTATTCACCAATCAAATACTGGGGAATTTTGGCCGTCTGCACAAATCAAACTTAGTATGGGACCAAGTGTATGAAAAAAGTTTTCAGGCGCAATTATCATCCAGTATGTGTGTTATACATGAAGATAATAAATATTGCTGCGTATTGCTGCTTGCACTTTTTCCCTCAAACCTGCACCTGATTGGTTGGGAAACATCCCCCAGCAGTAAATTGGTCGAAGTACTGAAGAAATCACGCTCGGCTAAACCTGTTTGAAAAGTTCTATAATAGGTAGGTTATAAAGGTTATATATGTAGGTTATAAAAGTCAAGATGGATGGGCTAACAGTGGATACAATTCTACAACAGTAGTAAATCCTTGCATGCAGAAACTGAATCTTATTTGTATCTGTTTATTTTGTCTTTATTCTAATAAGTTCAGAAATTTAAATTAAAAACATAATTTATTTGAAGAATTACAATAAGTTTTTGTTACATTATTTCTTTACTTTGTGTGTAGGCTCACAATGTTTTTGTGGTGGTTATTGTGGAGCTGGTATAGAACCAGTTCACACAATGCAGTCCAAATAGCATACTGTATGTGGCCTGGAGAATGGGCCTTTATTAGAAAGAATCTTTGGGCCTGAATAAGTGGTGCAGTTCTATTTTCGCAAACATCCTGGCTGCTTATTACATCAAATAGGGTATGTGATATTTGTACAAACTCTTGCAATATGTCTTTTTCTCCAAGGCTGTACTAATTGTGTCTTTCTGCTTTTTAGGATTTTCTTAATCTTGTGTGTGTGTTAGGGATATATTTAGGCCAATGACATTATGAATACTAGAATATTAGCACTCTGTAGAGCGCATACCCCTGTTCATTCCCCATCCGAAATACAGTCTACCTCAGAAACCCTAGGGCCCACAATAACTCTCTTCTCACTGTTGATCTGTATTGCCGTTTGCATTCGAAACACTTCAGGATCTACCCTCTGATCATTGTTTTCAGTTTTATTCAGACTAAACATTTAAATATTCAGCCAAGATTCACATTCCATCATTTTCCTTTCATGCAAAAGCCAATTGTTTTGATTATCTTTAGATACCAGAAACCATTCATCTGATTTTTTCGAGTCCAGAAAATAGATTGTTTTAAGTTCTTTTCAAGGCATGAATTTTTGTTTAAGACATTCTATTGTATTCCATTGAAAGTTTCAACTATGTAAATCTTCTCAGATCTCATCCTAAAACATCCCACCCCTCAGTTTCTGCCCTTCACCTGTTCCAATAAGACCCAAATCTTAATCACTTCTTCCTAAAACAGTAACAAAACTAGACATCAATGATGTTATAATTCAACCCATGACAGTGCAAAAATCAACTGACTGGTTTTATTCTATTTTTGTCATATTTGATCTTTTCAAATGTACTGTACTTTAAAGATTTTTTTGAAGTCTACTCATTTTTAACTTCAATCTGTTTATTTGTTTATGATCATTTCCATGACAACCAGATTTGGTTAATTTTTGGTCAATTTTGAAGAATCGAGCGTTTTGAAAGCATAATAAATGTTTGGACATGTTACTTTACCACTGCTATCAAGTATTTTCTTGTTCTGTACATTATTCTCTATCAACTTAAAATAATAAATGATTTATAATATGACATCGTTGAAGAAATAATTGACATAGTTTAAGTGTAAACAAACCATAACATACACTAAATTGGGAAAAGTGGGACAAATGCGTTTTAATGTAAAATTTGAGTTAAATGCAGTTTTTAAACTAAATAAGCTGTGTTTTTAGCAAATGGTTTAGCCATGTATGGAATTAGCATTTAAAGACAATAAACAAGGGAAAGTCTAATTAATGACCTAAATAATGAATTAACATTGACAAAAGTGAGACAATTCACTGATTGGGTCAAAATGTGCAAATCTGAAATTATTTCAGTGTGCTTCAAATAAATAATTAAGCTGACAGTTGTAAGTTTCTAGCTAAAATGTGTGTATAATTTAAATAACAAGACAAACAAACATGTAATTAAAAGAATAATTAATAATCATGTAAAATTAATTAGAATTCCCACATTTTAGGTTATTTACTATGACATTGTTCAAAACTAATGCATTTAATTTGATTAAAAGCAATTTGAATTAACTTGTAATATTCCATTAAAATGTTGAAATAATACAAACATGTAACTACAAATTGACTGTCAATGAATTAATTAATCATGAATATTAATCCAAATGTTTAAAGCATGAGCATAAAATGCATAATTTTCTATGAAAAATGAAAAGAAAAAAAATGTGATGAAATAAACAATATTTTTATTTAATCAAAAGTTAAGTTTCTCTCAGCAATATCATTACTAAACAAATTATACACATAGATCAAGACAATTCATGATGGTACACACCAATAGCAGTGTACTCGCAGTGTTCGGTAGATCAATAAATAAAAACTCTGGCACTTGCATGAAAAAATAAATACATAACAGGCCATGGGCCAAGGTGGCTGCAAGTGATTGTGATGAAAGTTTAAAGTTACAAAAAAACATGCAGTAGCAGCGTAGGCCTACCCACAAAGTTCATAAAGAAATGTTTAACTCTCCTAAAAAAAAAAAGTCTCTAATTATAGTAGCTGCACAATGATTGTTGAAAAAAGTTTATTTAATCAAAAGTTGATTTTCTTTCAGCAATGATAGTAATTAACAGATCATACGCATAGATCAAGAAAATTCATGATGGTACGTACACAATAACTTAACATAAATAGTTACTTAATCAGAGTAGGCCTACACTACAGATTGCAGTTGAAAATGTAGTACTAACCGGACTACACAGTGTATTCATTTGTGTACACTACACTACATTAGTTACATTACGAAGGTGCTGTGAAGTACTGCATCATGCATGCTGAAATCCAGGCAGACATCGGCTTAAAATCAATCTAAAACCAGCTGATAAATGCTGATTTGATTAAGCTTACCTTAATAATATAAGTAAGTTATGCTTAACATTACGTACGATTAGTAAAGGCAAATCAATACAAATTGCTCTCGAAATACAGGAATTCCAGCTTTAGTTCTAAGTTGTTTACAACTTTGAACAATATGGGTCAATTCACAAACGAGTCGCTCGCCGTGTAAATGGAGCATCGTGAAGAAATATATCTCATTTTGAAGATAAAACAATTCTTTTTCAAACAAAGTTTAAGTTTTGGCAATTGCATTTTAATAAGCATGCTTAAAAATGAAAATGGTTTTCAACTTTTTTCTGTAAAAAAATCATATAAAACTTAAAACTCAAGTATCATTGGAAAGCTTGAGATATTGTTGTTTTTTTTGGCCACATATCAGATTCGACGATTGCTTTTTGCATGCATATAACACAAAGTCATATCCCAAAAATTTCACACGGCTTCAAGTCTCCGATATAGAACTTTTATCATCCCGCCAATTATAAAAATGGCATCTCACACTAAGTCCCACATGGCATCCCATGTACCACATGGCATCACACCCCATGTCCCACATGGCATCCCAACCCATACCCCACATGGTATCCAACCCCATGTCCCACATGACATCCCATCCCATGTCCCACATGGCATTCCACTATATCTCCCACATGACATCCCATCCCATGTCCCACATGGCATTACCATATCACCTACATGGCATTCCACCCCATGTCCCACACGAGATCCCATCTCTTACGTGGCATTCTATTTTATGTCCCACAGGGCGTCCCATCCTATGACCCACATGGCATTCCACCCTATGTCCCACATGGATCACATCCCATGTCCCAACTGACATCCCACCTCATGTCCCACATGACACCCCATGCCTTGTCCCACATGGCATTCCACCATATCTCCCACATGGCATTCCACCATATCTCCCACATGGCATTCCACCACACAGTGTCTCACATGGCATATTTCACCATGTCCCACATGGCATTCCACCATATGTCCCACATGGCATCCCACGCTATGTCCCACATGGCATCCCACTCTATGTCCCACATGGATCCCATCCTACATGTACAGTATGTCCCACATTAATCCAAACATAAGTACTACATGACATCCCTCCCTATGTCCCACATGGCATCCCTCCGTGTATTCCGCATTAGTGGCTTCCCCTCTGATGTTCCACATGGCATCACACCATATGTTCCACAAGGTATCCCTCCCAATGTCCCAATGACATCCTACTTTATGTCCCACATGGCATCACATCCCATGTCCCCATGGCCTCCTACCCGATGTCCCACATAGCCTCCTACCCTATGTCACACATGGCATCCTACCTTGTGTCACACATGGCATCCTACCTTGTGTCACACATGGCATCCCAACCTATGTCACACTCTTGTGTTACTCGTGGCATCCCATCATGTCCCACATGGCATTCTACCCTGTTCCACATGGCATCCCACCCCATGTCCCACATGGCATCCCACCCCATGTCCCACATGACATCCCACCCCATGTCCCACATGACATCCCATAGGCTCCATAAGAAGTCTCATCCTAGCCATCACAGTCCCTGATTGAGCATACCATGTATGAAAGTGTCACTTCATATAACTTATATGCAAATGAGTTGTTGAAATGGGGTGGGACACCATGTCCCACATGACATCCCATATCATCCCATGTCCCACATGACATTCCATCCCATGGCATTCCACCTGATGTCCTGCATGGCATTCCACCACATATCCTATATGGCATTCCACCCTATTCCACATGGCATCCCACCCCATGTCCCACATGGCATCCCACTCCATGCCCCACATGACACCCATAGGCTCCATAAGAAGTCACATCCTAGCTATCACAGTCCCTGATTGAGCATACTATGTATGAAAGTGTCAGTTCATATAATAACTTATATGCAAATAAATTGTTGAATAAGAAAAAAAGGTGGAGTCAAATAATTAGGCCTGATATAGCCCTTGGTGTATACAACATGGTAAATATTATATCAAATGGCCCTCATGGCCCCCATCCATGTCCCACATGGCATCCCTCCATGTGTCCATATGCAATCACATCCTGTCACACTCCCTGACTAAGCATACTAAATAAAAAAAGTCTGGTCAGGTCGTATACTGTAGCAACTTTATGCAAATGACCACAATAATAAAGGTGGAGTTTAATAATCATGCCTGATACAACTGTTGGTGCCCAAATATTTTAAAGGATTTTAAATCTCAAGTGCTACAAGAGAGACTTGAGGATCTCTGAAGAATATTGGAAAATTATATCATCTTTTACTTATCTTTTAAGAAAATATCAAATGTTTTATAGACTTTTTAAGGAAACTAGTCTTTAATCCTGTCTGAAGTATCTCTGAAAATTTTTAACATTTTATAAGGAAATTCTAACCTTCCATAAGGATATCTAAAAAAACTTTAATATATATTTCTGAGGAATTTTCATAAAACTTTAACATTTCTAAGGATATCTCAGGACAAATCTGTGGACAGCCGACAGTTAAGACGGCCGGACGGACGTACTCGCCATTACATAGGTTCGCATAATGCTTTGCATGCGAACCAAAAATACATACAATATTTCCTAGCAAAATACAAGCTACAGTATATGAAGCATACAAAAAACTTGTTTGAGCCAGCATTCTAAGAGTAAATTGTTAAAACCTGGGAGATTCATTTTAAAGCAAACTATTGTACAGGCACATATGGGAGCTCACGTACGATTCGATAAGCTCCACTCATTACACTCTGTGTAATGGGTGGAACTAAAAAACCACACACTAAATTTTATCAAAATCCAATCAGTTATTGAGGTATCTTGATAACAAACAAACAAACAGACACACAAAACAAACAGACAAACAAACAGAGGCAAAATCATAATCTCCGTGAAACTTCGTTGACGAAGGTAATTGTAAAAACAATCCCCTCCAATAAACCTTGGGCAAATTTAAGCCTGATCAAATGGCTGAGAAAGTTCCTTTTGTTCACATTCAGAGTCTATGGAGCCGTACAAAATAAAATATGATTATTGGGACTTTAAAAAAGAACCGTCGTCTTCAGTTGCACCAAATGGTATGTAAATCCTTAGTCATCAATTTCTGCCCAGGTTCCATGCAAGTTAGATTGCTCATTTTGATTATGGAGGAGTGATTTCAGTCATTTCTTCACAAATGAGATGGAACTTTTCACTTGAAAATCTCTTCAACAGCAATGAGAATTTTGAATGCTTTAAATACTCTCTTCATCATTTGTTTCTTTTCATTCCTTTTTTAAATGAGAATGACTTTGCAATGAAAAAAAAAAATTCTTGTGGATACTTTCATTAGTTGTTCTGCTGCTTGAAATTTTAAACAGTCAGACCCAACCTGATAAATAACCAGGTCGGGTCAGATTTTTCCTCTTTATTTTCTTTATTCTGTAAACCTCAGTTGTTGTGGAAGTTGGTGCTGAATATCATATTACTAGCAATGGATGAAGTCCTTATTGTGTGATTATTTTAATTAATATAACATGGTCTCACTATTTGCTACAGTAAGTTTGTGGTTATGATTTGCTGGAACAAATTTTTAAGGAGAAGGATACGTCATGTTCTGGTTATACCGTATAAAATATAAAACACATTAATAATATAATCTATTTTTATTGTCCAGGAAATACCTGATGGAAAATTAAGCCCCTCAAATGAAAAAGAAAATGTATCTTTCCTCTGTGAAAAGAAATGTTAAATTACAACAAAAAATTTTTAATATAAATATTGTGCTTATTCTGTCTATGAAAAATTGATTGAATAAAGCTCCAAATAAAAGCTTTTTTCCATTGTTAGAGTTCAGGTTTAACATACTTGTAAACACTATAATCTAATCACATGAAAGTGACTTTCAATGAGAGACCTTTAATATCTTTTGATGTTGTCCTCATATTACTGTCTATGAAGACATTGTCAAGTAGAATTTTAGCACTCTGTGAAGCATGTACACCTATGCCCCAGTTCATTTCCCCACCCCATAAATTCCTCCCCCAATATAATCTACCTACAAATCCTCGGCCCACCAAGTTTTTCATTTTCACCCCATAATCTCTTTCTCACTTTTCATCTGAATTGCCATTTGCTTTCTAAACACTTCAGGATTTACTTTATGATTGATTTCATTGTGTTTAGTTTTATTCAGGTAAAGCATTCATCACTCGAGTTCCATTCAGGCAAGATTCACATTGCATCATTTTTCTTTCATGCAAGAAACCAATTGTTTGGATTCTCTTTGATTTGACTTTAAAAGAAATCAATTAGATGGTATATGATCCTGAAGAATTCAGAATGCAAGTTGTCAATACAGATCAAAAATGAGGAAGAGATTCTTTGGAGCTGAAACTTCCTGGGCTTCGGTTGTATTAAATATAGGGAGTAAACTCTTAAAATATATCAGGCATGTCTGAATTTCCATGGGGCGAAGTTATACACTCAACTGAGTGCTGAAATTCTAGTTAATTCTCTTATGGCACAGTAAACACAGTTGGCACTACAGCTTTGGGCTTTTTAATGGCATGATGGCTTATTTGCAAAAGATTTTACTATCTGAATCTGAATCGGTTAAGTCGGCAAAAATCCTTCATGAGGACATGAACGCCAACCGAGCGTAAAAAGTATGAGTAAAAATTTAAAAAAAAACTAGTTAGCAATACAAGTGTTAGTAAGTTTAGCTTTGAAACAGTTGAGACTTGGTGCATGTACAATGTCTGACGGTAAAGCATTCCAATCCTTTAGTGTGTGAGGGAAAAAAAGAGTGTTTATATACATTCTGTTTAGCATAGGGAACCTGGAAATTAAGGTCATGATTATTTCTTGTATTAGTTCTGACGGCGGGGATAAGTTCATCTTTATTGATGGCGACAAGATTGTTATTGATTTTATATAGCATATGTAGCAGGGTGTTGTATCTTCTTGTTTTTAGCAGGGGCCAATCTAATTTATGAAGCATATTTTGATGCTATACTATACTATACTTGATCAGGTACAATTGCTAAAGGAAGAAAAATAAAAACTTTTTGTTGTGTTTATATTTCACATTCAACAAGACAGCCTTAAAGAGATATTGTGTTAGTTATACCTGTTGGTGAGGTAGATGAAGATGATGATGTTGCTGCAGCATTGTAGTTTTTTCTTGGAGCTTTAGCTGCAACAGCTGGGGAAAGAATGAAAATGAGAAATTAGTTGCAAAGTACAAATATAGATTCACCATGACTTCCAATTCCAATGTAACCTTCTTCCATAGAGATACTTCACCATTAATAACAACTCTTTGTGACCTGTCAACTAGCCAAGAATATATCCAACTGGCACTTTCCCTCCACACCAAGCGCTCTTATTTTCATCATGAGCCTGCCCAATAAAACCTTATTAAATGCTTTTGGGAAATCTAAATAGATAACATCCACATTATGACCAGAATCAACTAGTTTAGTAACATCATCAAGAAACTCCATTAAATTAGAAACACAAGACCTCTAAGGTAAGAACCCATGCTGGGGAAAATTCAACAAACCATTGACCAGTAAATGATCTAGTACAAATCCTTAACAATGTACTCCATGACCTTGCACACAACACTAATTAGACTCACTGGCCTATAGTTACAAGGCAAACTGTGGTCACCCCTTTTTAAAAATAGAAATGACATTAGCAAATCTCCAATCACTAGGAACAAGACCAACATCAAAGCACTTTGAAAAGATAATACTTAGGGGAACAGAAAGATCATCAGAACAATCATGTAAGACAGCAGGATGTATACCATCTGGACCGGGTGCTTTATTTGAGTTCAAACCCCTAACTTCTTAGACACAACATCCAACTGAAAAATCAAAAATGTTAATGGATACTAAAGCAAAGAGTGCACACTAAGATAATCCACAACATCATCAGCAGGGGACTCCTTAGTAAAAACAGACACAAAGTAGTCATTCAAAACCTTAGCCATATCCTTACCACTATTGATAGTAACACCATTATTACCCTGAAAGGGACCAACAACCTCCTTGGTTTTTTGCTAAGAGCGAACATAAGAATGAAACAACTTGGGATTAATCTTAACCTCTTTGGACAAACATTTTTTTTAAAGTACTTTAGTATCTCAAACCCTTTGTGAACTTTTCATGATCCTTACTACCTAGCACGCTAAGCAGGACACCCACTGTGTTTATGTTTCTGTTTCAGATTATTTTAGAAAAAAAATAAGATAATACTTATAAAGTACAATTATATAGGCCCTAATCTAAACATTTCTTGATGTTTTATGTATCTGTTTTCAGACACAGTTTTTTACCAAAACTATAGTTTTTTAACCAAAATTATTTGATAGAATTAGGCCCTATATGAACAAACAAAAATGTCAGCAAAAAAATCAACCTGCAAGTTGCAGTTTAGTGGAACATTCTAAACTTATTTGTGGACATTGAATAATTAATAACAAATGTGCGCTGACTAGAAAATGGCGACCAAAATATGAATCTCAAAGAATTTTATCCCGTTGTGGTGCAAAATAGGTAAAGATTTTGGAAAAGTTTTTTGGAGAAGTGTATCATTCAGACAAGGCCTAATTGATATAAGAATATCCTGGCAAAAGGTATTTTTCAAGCATCATTTTTCTACATGTGAATTTGAAAAAAACTGGAATGGTACCTAATGTTAATCTGTAACAACCCCCATAGGCCCTACAGCAATACCAATGTCAACCCGTACTAAGCGATGTGTATAATAACTAGACCCCCACTTGGGGCCCTTAGGCAGGCCCAAGGACCCTCACCGATTTCGCGAGCGATACTCGCTCGCATGGTCTTTGTTTGACCGCAAATAAGTACACATGCTAAAATTCACATTGCACACCCAACTTATCGATTTATAACGTCAGATTAAACACTGCTTCCCCCTTTCCTCCCCTCCCACCCCCAGGTAACAGGGTTTCAAGTTGCTGTTAACAATAATCGATGTTGTTAGCAACACTAAACAGTAATGTATTGTTAGGCCTAATCTACTCACCTTTCCTTGCTGTGTTATCTGCTCTTGTGCGGACCATGTTCACTTTCAGTATCAGTTAGGCCTCACTGGCTGACGTTATATTTTTTTTCTTCCTCTTATTTGAACGTAGTATATACTAGGGCCTAGGCCTATACGAGTAATGTTAACTTATGCCTTCAATTTCAAAGTCAAAGTCCAAGGCTCCAGCCTTAGTTAAGGCTTCACTGTCGGCCTAAAAAAAGTTAAGTTTGTAACAACCTGACTTGAAGTTCAAACAGATGTAATAATGTTCCTAACGTCGTTCCATGCGTGCGAAGTTAATCTTTGACAAAGTTTGAGACATTGAATAAATTTGTAACAAATGTAGGCTACAGTAACCGTAAGCCAAACTACGTTAGGATAGTTGACTGTCTTGATTACCCGCCTAACGTTAACGTGTTGTCTTCCGTGACACACTTGTGATAGATAAGTAATTTTCTCGACTAATATGTAATCGGCTGAAATTCGTCAAAACAGGTCAATGTTGAATATCCCATTAAAAAAGCAAAATTGCATACGCCTTGCAACGTTATTAAATCGCTATCATGTGGTTCTCCGTACCGTTTCACATTCACACAGTGAAAAATGTTGTTCCTTCAATCTGTACATACAGTTCATGATGCATACTAACCGAGTAGGGATTTTAATTCCGCGCCAATTTTGCTTACTTCCCGCGAATTGGTTGTTGTTAAATGGCTGGTCGTTTTTAATAATGAAAACAATATTAAACCATATTTATGATTATAATGCAGGTAATTTTTTAATATATAACACTTTATCAATTCGTTTATTATCTTTTTGTATGAAAAATGCATTAAAAAAAGAGGGGAAAAAAGTCCTAAAAGTTGATAATTTTAATAACGACTGTAATTATTTATGTTAGTAGACTAGTCACAATACGCCAATTCATAGTTCCAGTCTGCTCATGCGCCTTCAGAGTAAACATACCAACCAACTTAGGGGCACGGAAAAAAATACGCTCTTGGTTTGCGTAGTATTATCGCGCATCGTTAAAAGATTAGTTCAGTGGTCAGGCATGTCCATCTTATATGAAAGAGGGCTTCAAAAGAAACAAAATGATAAAGAAAGCATTCAAAAATCTTATTTCGGTAAGGAGATATTTAAGTTTAAAGTTTGGTATAATTTCTGTAGAAACGACTGAAATCAGACTAGTTGTGATGTCACAGCCTCAGATTTCTCAAAATCTTTATGTATTGTAAAAGAAAGTTTATTTCATTTTTTCACTATTTAAATCAATTTCCCTCAAACTTTCTTCAGGTGGTGGTATATTGTAAATACCATATCTAGATTCAATTTTTCTACTTTTGTTTACATATCCCATGTTTTTTAAGCCACAAAATCGCAGGACGAAATATGATAGAATACATACAGACTTTGAGCAATCTGAGGTTATGATATCACCACTAGTCTGATTCCAGTCATCTTTCCACAAATGATACCAAACTTTAAGCTTAAATATCTCCTTAACGGAATAAGATTTTTAATACTTCCTTCACCATTTTTTTTTTTTTTGGAGTCCTCTTTTATATAAGATAAACACGCTTGATCACTGAACTAACCCTTTAAGAAATACGCCATGTATGCTTCCCTCCCCCCCCCCCCTCGCAAACCCATTTCAGCCCCACATTTTGCATGATTATGGAGGATAATGGTAAGATTACATGGGCAGATGCTGTGTGTAGACAGGGGGAGGTCGACAGGGTCGTACGACACCCCAAAAAGTAAAATGGTAAAGGTAAAATAGTAAAAAAGTCCAGAAAATAGTATAAAAGGTCAAAATATTTCTCTTCCAAATACACCCCCTCCCCTCTACATCCCTGGATTATAGAGCTGCATGACGTGTTTTTAGGAACCTCTTCGGCGTCACACCTGCACCTCTGATTCTTGAAGGTTCTTCAAAGATGCTTTAGATGACAAAAGTAATGATACATGGCATGTTTGATTTTGTTTTATCCGCATCAGATGATCCTGAGGTCATAGTCACAACAAACCAGTGGCGTAGCCATGGGTGTGGAGGGGGGTGGGGAGGTCCTGATTCCCACCCCCTTTATTTTTCCGATGAAATGTTCAAAAATGGGGATATTTTTTGTTTTTATATCTTGTTTGCTTAAAGAAAAGAAAATTACCCCCAGAAGTGGGCTACATTTGAACATTTCGTCTTGGGAGGGGTCTATAAGGCTTATCGAACCCCTCGTTGTTTTCATGCTGGCTACACCGCTGTCAAAGTAACACCTCCCTGTTTAAACCAGCTCAATGGTGGAAGTTCAGGTGTGCGTGTTGTGGGAGAGCCGAAAAGTATAGCAAATACATCAACATAGAGATGCCCTAATAAGGTACGGGCCAGTTGATGTGCCCCAGTATTTCTTTGTGCCCCTAAAGCTTCCCTGAAGGAATTGACAATGGCTCAAAGTAACAGCTCCCTGCTCTGATAATAGAAATTTTAAGTTTTCAAAAGATTGTTGATTATACCTAGTCCATAGGATTTCCACAATTTTTGTTTGCATTGTTCATCATAAAACCACAGAAGAAAAAAATAAGCTTTAGAATACCTCATACCGGATCCCATAGGCGGGATTTTACGGGCAAGAGGCACCCCCTTCTCTCCCCTTCCCTCCCTCCTCCCCCACTTTTTCCCGAATTTGTACAGTGAAAATAGTGATTGTGATACAGATATTATGAACAGGTGAATCTTTCAGTGCCGTCAGAAGGTAATTGATATTGGGATGTTAGGGGACTGGATTAACCTTTGCTGAAAGCTTACCTGTAGCGCGTTAGTGCTATCCGAGCGCAAAGAGATTTCCGACGTGGGGTCTAGGGACCTGCTTAAAGGCCGTGGTAAGGAACACGGGCTAAGGACCGGTAGGGGTCCAGGGGCGAAGTCCCCGGAAGCTGGTGCATTTTAACCCTTTTGGGTCTAGAATGACCTCACTTAAACTCATTTGGGAGGGTATAGTGAGACAGCGCTTTTTAAAAGGAATTTTCACTGGTGGACCAATTCATAGGTTGGTTGGGAGAAGGGGTTGAGGTGTAAAAAGCAAAAGCAGTTTCTTTACCCGAGAGGGTTTCACTTTTCCGGTTGCGTGCTTCCTGTCCGCTTGGAAATGTGGGAGGTAAAATCGGCAATTTTTGTAATAATTTGGCAACATTTCCCAATTGCCCAAGCGTTAAAACAAAATGTCCCGAAAATTTAAGAAAACTTTCCGAAATTCTGCAAATTTACCGATAATTAGAGGAAGTTTCGTGAAAATCGTAAAACTGCCCGAAAATGAAGGAAATTGATCGAAAATAGAAGAAAATCGAAAAATTGCCGAGAAATGAAGAAAAAAAATTCCTGAAAAATGTGAGAGAAAAAATTTCCGAAAATTAAAAGATATTTTCCGAAAATTGGAAAAAAATGTTCCAAAAATATAAAAAAAAACTACCCCAAATTAAATAAAAATTAATAAAATTGAATTAAATTTTTCGGAAATGAAAACAAATCCTGAAAAGTGAAGAAAATTTCCCGAAAATTAAATGATTTTTCCAAAATTGGATGGAAATCTTTCGAAAATCGAAGAAAATTGTCAAAAAATGAAGAAAAGTTCCTGAAATTTAGGCAAACATTCCCAAAAAAGAGCAGAATTTCCCGATAATTAGACGAAATTTCCCTAAAATGAAATTAAAAAACTATTCAAAACGTGAAAAAAAATTGGCTGAAAATTGTTCCGAAAGTCGGTCTGGAAATGAAGAAAACTTCCTGAAAATTGGCCAAAACATTTCCGAGAATGAACAGATTTCTCTGATAATTCCAGGAAATTTTCCAAAAATCGAAGACAATTTCCCGAAAATAAAGACAATTTACCAAAAAACGAACAAAAATTGCCCCATAGGGAAATTCATGGAAATTGCACAAGTATTAAGGAAATTGCCCAAAATTAATTTCCCAAACATTGAAGGGATATGCTTAGGTCCACGATTATCATACATGGTGAAAAAAGAATTATTTAATAACCAGGAAGCTTTGTAAAGTATCTTCTTACTTTGTCGCTTGTCAGAGAAAAACGTTCATTCATGATTTGATTAAACTTGAAAGCTAAAAATGTACTTCAGTTTTGTGAGAAATAATTGGCAACGATTGAGCTTATATGCCTGTATACCAAAGTTTTCTTGCCACGAACAATTTCCGACTCGATATTCGGAGAAGAAAACTGGAATATCCCAATATGCTTCATGCCCATAGTCAGTGCGAGGATGGTGAGGAGGGGGAAGGGGATGGGTGAGGAGGGGAAAGGGGATGGGTGAGGGGAAAGGGAATGGGGAGGGGGAGTGGGGTGTTCGTCCAAGCCCCCTTTTGTTGAAAAGTGCCCTTTTAAAATCTAAAAGAATAATGGGCACCTGAAATTTCAAAGTTTGTTGCCCTTTTATACGAAAAACGAACCCCCTTTTCAAATTCCTGGCTACGGGCCTGTGCTTTGCAAATGATTATTTCCCATATAGAATAATAGAATGTAGGATAAGGATGTCATCCCAGACCCTATGCGTTGTGGCAAAAGTTTTTGCCCTTAAAATGCCACTTTTGCGAGAGCTTCCGGGCGTCCCTTGGACCTCTGATGGGATTCGACCCTGGACCCCACCCACCAGGCAGGGGCCCTGGATCCCATGCTGACAAGTGGAGCGCTTTGATTTTGTGATTTGTATATGGTGTATTATAGCTCTCTTTGACATGAATTTTGACTTGCATATTACACCTTACTATGCATTGTGACATACTTTTTTTCCCCTTGAAATGTCAATTTTGCGAGAGCTTCCAGGGCTTCGTCTCCTTGACCCCTGCCGGGGCTTTGCCCCTGGACCACGTCAGGGGCCCTTAATCGGGCCCTGGACCTCCGCCAAAAAGTCGCGCACTTTGCGCTCGAAGTGACACGTGTCACTGTGACCTAAACTAAATGACCAGTTTTTCAGTGTTTTCACAGAAAAAAACACCTCCCAAATCCCTGTAACTAAGCCACTCACCAACAGCAAAATAAACCAACTTATAATTACCCCAGGTGTCAAAAAGCAACTGCTTTATAAAATTCTAACTGATCTCTATCAAACCTCTGTCGATAATGGTACTATCCCTAACAAATGGAAAGAAGCAAACATATGTAGCGTTTTTAAAAAAGGTGATAAACAAAACCCAGCTAATTACAGACCTGTTTCCCTCACCTGCGTTTGTAGTAAAATTCTGAGCCTATAATCCACTCTTATGTGATGAAATTCCTTGATGAGCATAATATCTTAACTGATTCACAACATGGCTTCCGTGCAAAAAGATCGACTGAAACACAACTCCTCTTAACAATAAATGATATCTCTAAGCAAATTGACCAAAACAGTAACGTCTCTATGGCTATTCTTGACTTCTCTAAAGCCTTTGATAAAGTCCCACACCAGCGCCTGTTATTCAAATTTTCCGCCTATGGCATTGATGGAAATCTTCTGGCCTGGTTTGCATCATTCCTCAACAACCGCATCCAGCGTGTTGTCTGTGATGGTGAAATCTCTGCTAAACAGGTTTTAGGTCCATTACTTTTCCTTTTATATGTAAATGCATCCCTGATAATATAAACAGCACAGTTAGACTGTTTGCTGATGACTGCCTTGTGTACAGAACAATTGATAACCCCTCTGACCACCAAATCCTCCA
This sequence comes from Chiridota heheva, assembly GCA_020152595.1. Taxonomy (NCBI): domain Eukaryota; kingdom Metazoa; phylum Echinodermata; class Holothuroidea; order Apodida; family Chiridotidae; genus Chiridota; species Chiridota heheva. The sequence goes on along the minus strand of JAIGNY010003987.1, from coordinate 319,887 downwards.
TGATGATCTTAACAAACTTGAACAATGGCAAAACAAATGGCAAATAATTTTCAACCCCTTTAAATGCTACATGTTGTCAATTACCTCTAAGAAATGCTTTAAATCACCTGTTTATACCTTATGCAACCAGCCACTAAAACATGTCAATTCCCACCCATACCTTGGTGTTGAAATTGATAATAAACTTAGATGGGATAAACATATACATAACATAAGCAAGAAAGCTAACTCAGTACTTGGCCTATTAAAACGTAACCTCTCAAACTGTCCCACCGACGTTAAATCCACTGCTTATAAAGCTCTATAGTCAGGTCAGTACTTGAGTATGCATCAGCAGTCTGGGACCCCCATCACCAGTGCGATGTGGATAAACTTGAATCTATTCAAAGGAGAGCAGCCATGTTCTGTATGGCAGACTACTCTTATAAATCTAGTGTAAAAAACATGCTTCATAAATTAGATTGGCCCCTGCCTAAAACAAGAAGATACAACACCCGGCTACATATGCTATATGAAATTAATAACAATCTTGTCGCCATCAATAAAGATGAACTTATCTCCACCGTCAGAACTAATACAAGAAATAATCATGACTTTAATTTCCAGGTTCCCTATGCTAAAAAGAATGTATGTAAACACTCTTTCTTCCTTCACACACTAAAGGATTGGAATGCTTTACCGTCAGACATTGTACATGCACTAAGTCTCAACTGTTTCAAAGCTAAACTTACTAACACTTGTATTGCTAACTATTTATTTTATATTTCTTTTTATATTTTTACTCATACTTTTTACGCTCGGTTGGCGTTGATGTCCTCTTGAAGGATTTTTGCCGACTTAACCGATTCAGATTCAGAACTATGCCACTAAATGTCGTGTCGCTTCAATTCAATCCCCGCTAATATGAAAATCCTGACTACGCCACTGGTCCCTGGCATAATGAAATAAATCTTATTTCATCTCCCTGGTTAAACACACTTTGGTACACATGTCTTCAAAGTATGAATGAACTCCTGCATTTATGTATGACGTTGTTTAGACAATACAATTAAAAACGACGTTAGCTGGAGCAATCTAACAAGAAGAAGAATTCATTTGTTTAATACATGTTGGTAAATGCAGATGTAGTCACGAGGTTAAAGATGAATCGTATCATTTCAGTTTGCTTTTATGGTCTATCATATTAAGTTGATTACTTATCGTAGGCATAAACACGAGGGTAGCTACAATCGTGGTCAAAATTAGTTGGGACAATTCCCCACTCCCCTCGATCAATGTTAAAAGTCGCATTTTACCATGTTTTTTTTTTTTTTCATTGCAAACGACATCAAATTGGGGGAGGTGGGGCAAAATGGCGTTTATATATATATCAACAACATTTGAGCAATTTTGTTCCAACATATTTGGCAACGATTGTCTGAGCGCCTCTACAAAGTATATGGAAGTAATAAGTATAATATTAGGATTGGAAAAATAATAGTTAAGAATTAAAATTCACACAGGGAACAGGTAGCACGCTGTGCGTTTATAATATTGAGCTTTGTATTCTAAACTTTTCAAAGGAATTATACATAGAATATCAGTAAAATAACATTTTATTTTTATGTATAATAAAAAGGAACTTTTTCAATCGGGGTAGGATGTGACAATGGGTCAATGAATGTCTTTTGGATCATTTTCTTAGGATATTTGCATATTTCTTTAAATTTGGCGCACATTCTGAATTTAAATGAATTTATCAACTTGAAAGAACGCAGTACATGATACTTTAGAAGTCATTTCAATATAAAAACACACTAAATCACAATGGGTAAGCTATGCAAAGTCCACACCCTCACGGTTTACGGCATATGCCCAAGCAAATACCTCGCCTCTCACGGCATATGCCCAAGCAAATACCTCGCCTCTCACGGTTTACGGCATATGCCTAAACAAATACCTCACCTCTCACGGTTTACGGCATATGCCTAAGCAAATACCTCGCCTCTCACGGTTTACGGCATATGCCTAAGCAAATACCTCGCCTCTCACAGTTTACGGCATATGCCTCAGCAAATACCTCGCCTCTCACGGTTTACGGCAAATAATAAAGAGTAACTTATTGATAAAACTTTAAAACATGCGTAGTGCAAACCGTTGGTTTCTCGACTCTATCATGAAGCTAAATATGGTATTTTTTTTCATATTAGACGACGACGGTTTAAAAGATTTTAAGTTAAATTTAAGTGGTTCGATATCTTTTTATTTTAATTGTTGTGACATTAGAAGTGAGGTGGAATGATAAAGATATTTCATGGACCCCTTAAATTGTAATCAACATCTGACGATATTGCGACCTGTTTAATTTCATTTTTGTTAATCAGGTAATCAGAGCAGATGCAACTGGGTTTCAACCAGTGTCATAGCTACATGAGGGCTGGGCTCTAGTGAGACCCATGACTTTTGGGGGTATGAAACCATTTGAATTTCATACCAGCATGATTCACGGGCCCTTCCCCTCCAAACAGAAAAAGAGTTTGGGCCCTCTTTGGAGTGCAGCCATAGCATCACTGCCTAACAGCGTCGATGAGGTAGAGCTTTGAAGATTATTTTTGATGGCCAAAAATGTATAAAAATTGATGGGGGATTTGCAGAAAAAGCACTTTCGATTTGTGTTAACAGTTTCAGTGCTTAGAATATTTTTATTTTTCTCTTCCCGAAAAACCTATGGGGTCTGTAGTAGGTTTACAGGGGCCAAACCCTTTGGTTTGTGTCGGCAATGTCAATGTTTGGGCTCAGAATACACACATGGGGTTCTGAGACTAGGCCCTGGTAAGGGTCAATGGGGCGTAGCTGCGGGACCTTAGTTAAATGGATTAACAGTGATGGGGAATTATAACAGAAACGCAGTTTCGACTTGTTTTAAGTGCTCAGGGAATTTTATTTTTCTCTTCCCGAAACACCTCTGGCATCCCTAGACTCTGGCGTCCTTAGACTCGGGCGTCCCTAGACTCGAGCGTTGCTAGACTCGGGCGTTCTTAGACTCAGGCGTCCCTAGACTCAGGCGTCCCTAGATTCAGGCATCCCTAGACTTGGGCGTCCCTAGAACTCAGGCGTCCCTAGAAGGGGTCTAGGAGGCGAAATCCCTAATCTTATTTGCTTGTATGGCCACAAATGGCTTAAAATTAACCAGGAAATTTCAGGATTTGCAGTTCTGTTTTAAGTAATCAGAATATACAGCATGGGGTCCAGGGCTAGCGTGGTGCCCATGGACGTAACGTGGTGTCCAGGGGCATAGCGTGGTATCCAGGGGCATTGTGTGGTGTCCAGGTGGCGTAGCGTGGGGTCCAGGGGCGTAGCCCCAGAAGCTCTGCAGATTCTTTGTTTTGATTAAAGTGATTTAAATTGATAGGGAATTTTCATCAAAATTTGTCAGTTCATGAAGAACCTACTCATATTATTTTTATTTTACCTACCCACCAAAAGTAGTCCCCAAATAATTGTATATACCTGCCTCAGTACTTACCATTTTATGTGAAGGGAGCAGGAAAGGAAAGAGGGGGAGGGAGGGGGAGAATTACCCGCTTTACCCAGACTCCAACGATGGAGATATCCCTGGCTATTTGATACATTTTGGACCCACCAGAAATTAAACCCAAGACGCTAGCTTTTCAAGCTGATGCTATTAACCAGTACACCATGGGTGTCTCTTAACAGCTTAAGCTTTTAAATAATTAAACATCTCTATCTACTAATGATAATCAACTCTATGAACCATCTGAATGAATTGCATAATACAGACATTTATCTGTAACATCAGGAATTTGTAGCTAATTGGAAAAGTCTGAATATACATTTCAACAGGTAGGAGAAACCAATTTGTATGCAGAATTTTGTATTTAATTTGATAAGACTGCTAAAGTTACAACACAAATAACTTTAAGATCAATTAGATATTCTAGAAATGACAAGTCAAAAAAGATTCCCAGATTCATGACTTTCATAATTTAGCGCAAAATCTGTCTCGTTTTAGAATGGATGTAACTTATAATGACCCCTTCCTTGAAAGATTTTTTCAGATTTATTTTTCTACAATATGGGAAGATATAGACTTATTCATAGCTTGAATATTGGTTAGAAACAATCAAGTTTCCTAGAAACTATCAACAAAATTCTCTCCTATCCACCCTGCGCAATGATTTATTTTCAGCAGATTTTGCCAAAATATGACCAAAAACATGTCTACTTGTATTCAAAATTAATGTTTATGCAGAATTTTGTATCTATTTGATAAGACTGGCTAGTTACAGCATATGAATTCATTTTATGTAGAAAAAGACATGTAGAAAAAGACATGTAGATACCTTATTCTATTAACGAGTTATTGCATTTCATAGAAATTACCCGTGTTGAAAAGTGAACTTGCAGTTTACAGTGTGATGTCAAATTCGCAGATCTTAGACAATCTTGATGTAATTCTTTGAAAATTAATTGCTTCTTAATAAATCATTGAAATGGCTTTTGTTTAAACATGGAGATGAGGTATAACACTTTAAAGGGAACATACTTTGCTCATCTGCTCTTATACCTTGCACTCTGAACGAAAGAAATATTAAAGGATTAGTTCAGGGGTCAAGCAAGTCTATCTTATATGAAAAAGGACTTCACGAGAAACAAAATGGTGAAAAAAGCATTCACAAATTTTATTCCATTAAGGAGATATTCAAGTTTAAAGTTTGGTATCATATCTGTATAAACGACTGATTTCAGACTAGTTGTGAAGTCACAGCCTAAAATTTCTCCAAGTCTTTATGTATTTAAAAAAAAAGTTTATCTAATTTTTTCACTATTTAAATTAGTATTCTTCAAACGTTCTTCAGGTGGTATAATATAAATACCCTTCCTAGATTCAGTTTTTACTACTTTTTTTTGACATATACTATGGTTTATAAGCCACAAAATTTGATAGAATACATAAAGACTTTGAGGAATCTGAGGCTATAACATCACAACTAGTCTGATTTCAGTCGTTTCTACACAAATGATACCAAACTTTAAACTTGAATATCTCCTTAACGGAATAAGATTTTGAATGCTTTCTTCACTATTTTGTTTCTTTTGAAGTCCTCTTTCAATATGATATAGACATACTTGACCCCTGAACTAATCCTTTCATTTCATTTCAGAGAAATACGTTAAAGAATTACCTTGAATCTGCAGTTTATGACATCACACTGTAAGGTTAAATTCACGGGAATATTCTTTGAAAGAAAATATCAAAAGCAAGAAAATGAACAAACATGAGAAGAGTTGGTTGCATAATTTTTTATTTTTCATGCTTATCTTCCACAGCCATAGGACATGGTACATTGCATTAGGAATACAGTATATGAGTATGTTCAAAGGTCACACTTGTGATATCATACAAGCTTAGAGATACAATGTTTGGAAAAGTAATGTCTGAAAGCAAGAGGACGATGATACTGACCAAACATCAATAAAGCAAGGCCTAAACCCAAATTACATACAGTAGTGAAGTAGATGCCTAATAACAGGGCATGCAGCAGTAATCACTAATAACAAAATGCCCTCGTAAACGACTCAACAAGTAATCACGATAGCAGAGTCATTTTGTCACGACTGGCTTCAATAATAACATGTGACTTGAAGGTCCGACAAAAATCGAGGTGGGTTTGTAAGAAAGTTTTTTTTGATCCTTTCAAATTTGATTCAGGACCTTTCAACTATTTGTCTTGTGAGTATAATTGAAATATGTTAGAGGCTTGCTAATGGCTGGTACTCGATTGCCCCCATTACCCTCCCTCACTAACTGCCTGTAAACGAGGGATGGAATTTAAAATTCTTTCCCAAACTAAAAGCTCTGTTCAGCTGTTCAAGTCCTTATTGTGTGGCTGAGTGGTTATTTTAATTAAGATAAGTGGTCTCATTAAGCTACATTAAGTTTGTGGCTATGATTTGCATATATATATATATATATATATATATATATATATATATATATATATATATATATATATAATATATATATATATATATATATATATATATATATATATATATATATATATATATATATATATATATATATATATATATATATATATATATATATATAATAATATATATATATTTATGACAAAAACTGCAGGAAAACAAATATTCTGTGACCAATGCATAGTTTCAGCAAGAAATGTTTTTTAATCCGATACAAATGTGTATAACTAATTACTTGGGGTTAGAGTCAAAGAAACAAACACTTTTCAAGTAATGGTAAAGTTCCTTGATATCGTTTGATAATTCTATACCTTGTGATTTATTCAGTACATGCAACATTGAATGTAACATACCTCATGACTTTTTTCATACTCTATGAAATGAATACATACATGTTAATGAATATAATCTCATCCTCTAAATTAAATTATGCAGACCATCTAAAGTCTAAATCAAACATACCTATCTCTCCATAATATATAAAATCTATAAAAAATATGAAAGAAACTATGTCAGAACGAACAAACGTGCTTATTAAATAACACAACTGTACAATACATTACAAGGTAAACATTTGTTCATCTGTAGAACAAACAAAAAAATATACAAGTGTGTCTACATTGGAAAAGAAAAGCGTTGTGGCTTAGTTGCTATAGGTAGGCTATCCTTGTGCATAAATGTAACGTACAACACCCAAATGTGACACATCACATCTAAAATACTGCATTAAAATATCCGTTTGGGTGTACATACAAATGTTGTGGAAAAATCCTAGCATAGCAGTAAACTAAAATATAGAGTTTAATGAAGGAAGTTTACTATGCATTTCTTAGATTATTAATTTGTTATTCTTGGACTAAAATTTCATATTTAAGACAAGAATTTAACAAGAATATTCTCAGTTACAATTCTTTAAACCAAATGATCAACATTTCTTTCATTTATTACAATAATGAAATAAAGTTGTTACAAGAAACACATTTTGCCAAAGTTGTACTGCTATTCTAGGATTTTACCAATGTTGTTTCAAGATTGGGAAAAGAAGTAAAACAACTTTCATCATCAATCGACCAATTGTAGCTGGCAGATCAGAATAGTGCCGAGGACTATTTGGGTTTTAAGTGGTGGCACACAAACTTTCCTTTTAAAGGCCAAATATGGTGTTAAAGTGGAAATAAAACTATCCAACGTTTCTGATTGGTCAAATTATCTACACAATCTCCGACAAGGCAATTAATTACCGCCACGGACGTGACGTTACTAGTACATATCTATTAATGAAGGGTCAAGTAATTTGTTTTGAGATGAGGTTCCATCTTTGAAAATGATTACTTAGGAAGGGGATACTGGCTATTCAATGCCCATCTCACCGACTGGCTTACAGGTGCATAAACTCCAGCGGTTATTGAATACACTTTTTGTTCATAATGCATTACAAATGAATATGAGCAATTATCTTGAATTCAAAGACAAGCTTTTCAGGCAAAGGTAGAAAAATTACCCAGTAGCAATAGACCTTTCCATATGACAACATCATTCCCTATCTGATTGAATCATTCATTTTTAACATTTTTCATATTTCATGACACAACTTCTCGGTCAAGTTTGGGCTTAAATAAGTTCAATATCATTATCACATATAAACCCCATGCAATCTTTTTTTTTTTTTTTTGCTGCAATTTCAAACTAAGCAGAGGTTAATTAAATATCTCTTTCTATCATCGTTATTTCAGTTAAAACTTCCAGGCACTTAACTAACCTTAGCAGGCACAAGCTTTCAATGTCACACACTCATTCCTCACACTTCCAGTCAAATTTCTACTGCTCTTACAACTGATGATCACTATTAATCAGCCTGGTGATCACAACTGATCAGCCTAATCATCCCAATTAATCAAGCTCATAATTGATGAGCCTAGTAATCACAACCCCACCCAGCTCATGACCAGCACAAACTGAATCAGTAATAACTGATAGCTGGAGGATTGTATCAGAAAATACATCAGGCAATAATGAATACAGAATTTGAATATAGAACCTCTAAAATACAATATACATATTTTTTGCCACACCAAACTTGTGTTTAGCATTGTGTTAAAAAAATTTCATCTACATTTGTTTGTTTGTTTGATGAGGGCTTAACAGCACCATGACAACGAAGGTCAAATTGTGCCTGAGAGGTCAGATCATTCTAGAGGTTGGAAGAAAAAGAAACAGGGGGAGAATGAGAGAAATTCAAGAACAAAAGGTCAGAAAGCTGTGATTGAGAGGGGAATTTAGAAAGAGCCTCCTCTCAGTATGGGCTAAAGCAAAGGGACGTGTAATTAATGTTAAATCATACATACAACATGATGAAGGAACGAAACTGACACTAACACACTTTTACAGGTGTTTAGTGTATGGACAAGACCAGAAGAATATTAACCAACATATGTCCATTTTGTGATCTAGGTATTTCATGTTGGCAACATAATTATTTTTTTCTTCTAAATTTTCGGTTTACATCCAAATAAGATACCGAGTCAACAAAAAGGTTAGACTGAGAGTCTGAGATAAGTTATCCCAGAATAAGGTGCAAAAGGGTGTAACACAGAAATACACCAATTTATCATGAAGATGCTCAAAATGAATAGGTTTCACAGACAGCTTGCATCATACCAAAGATACAAAGCAAAATATTTGATCAATACACCTAGAGCTCAATCCAATGAATAACCATACCATACAATATACACTTGTGGCTCATTCTATACATACATACAATCAAGCTACTAAATATTTACTATATTCAAATAAAAATTTCTCTCACAATATCTTGAAACGTATTCTCTTTACATAATTTTATTAGATTATGAGATACATCTGTTGTATGTAAGTAAGGCTGCCATAAAAGGATACATATGCTCTCATATGCTAGACTAGAATACAAAACAACAGCTAGTTCGACTGCACCAGGAGTGTGTTGGAAGACATACATAACAAGTGGGGACGTGACTTATACACATTCTTCACCGGACATGAGGAGGGGGTTGATGTATTCAAAGCCATCAAATTCAGATTGGTCAATTTGGTTGAGGGTACCTCTGTAGAAGATAAAAGTGAAACACCATGATTATCATTTTGAGAAAAATAACAAATTTCTACAATAATGTTGATAAATTTAGTACATCATGTTATCGCTATTGATAAAACTACAAATGCTTACAGCAAGTGCAACAATTGGTGCTAGCAGAGTACTGCAACCCACCCCCTCCCCACCTTGACAAAGGAACACCTAGCTCATGTATGTCAAGTCTTCATGAAATAATTGAGACCTCAAGTTTCGCTGCAGACTCACCTGATATGATTATGATGCATCCTGAAGCAGCTGTCAAGTAACAACCAGCCCATGGTGGACTTAAAAGACAAGACAGGTGTTTCATTTTCCCCCGAACCTTTTCCACTATTTATATTTCTATGATGAATTTATTGCACAGTATAACCGATTGTACCTTATTTTGATATCAAGCACATTAATACTACATGATACATTAACTTGCAAACCACACCAGAGCCTTGCTTGACCTATATGTGGCATATTGTTGATTTTGTAACCCCCTGCTATTTTCATCAGCCAAACTGACCCTGCAATGAACCATTATGCCACAGGGGATTGTTACTGCTGTTTGGACTTTACATATTTAACATGAAACATAATTCCTGCTGTTTTGCAATTTTATTTATCTAACAATTTCCCATGCATCTATAGAAAACACTGATAGCACGTCAAATGCAAGTTGAGCTTATTAGTCAAACTTAAGTTCTCAACATGAAATTCTTTTAAGAGTGAATAATAAATAAAACATCAACATACTTTATTTTCATAACAATTACCCAATGTTTGAACATATTAATATCTGATGTAACTTCATTTACAATTAGACAACATTTATGTACAATAAGACAACATTAATGTACAATTAGACAACATTGATGTACAATTAGACAACATTGATGTACAATTAGACAACATTGATGTACAATTAGACAACATTGATGTACAATTAGACAACATTGATGTACAATTAGACAACATTGATGTACAATAAGACAACATTGATGTACAATTAGACAACATTGATGTACAATTAGACAACATTGATGTACAATAAGACAACATTGATGTACAATTAGACAACATTGATGTACAATAAGACAACATTGATGTACAATTAGACAACATTGATGTACAATTAGACAACATTGATGTACAATAAGACAACATTGATGTACAATTAGACAACATTGATGTACAATTAGACAACATTGATGTACAATAAGACAACATTGATGTACAATAAGACAACATTGATGTACAATAAGACAACATTGATGTACAATTAGACAACATTGATGTACAATAAGACAACATTGATGTACAATAAGACAACATTGATGTACAATAAGACAACATTGATGTACAATAAGACAACATTGATGTACAATTAGACAACATTGATGTACAATAAGACAACATTGATGTACAATTAGACAACATTGATGTACAATTAGACAACATTGATGTACAATAAGACAACATTGATGTACAATTAGACAACATTGATGTACAATAAGACAACATTGATGTACAATAAGACAACATTGATGTACAATTAGACAACATTGATGTACAATTAGACAACATTGATGTACAATAAGACAACATTGATGTACAATTAGACAACATTGATGTACAATAAGACAACATTGATGTACAATAAGACAACATTGATGTACAATTAGACAACATTGATGTACAATTAGACAACATTGATGTACAATTAGACAACATTGATGTACAATAAGACAACATTGATGTACAATAAGACAACATTGATGTACAATTAGACAACATTGATGTACAATAAGACAACATTGATGTACAATTAGACAACATTGATGTACAATTAGACAACATTGATGTACAATAAGACAACATTGATGTACAATAAGACAACATTGATGTACAATTAGACAACATTGATGTACAATAAGACAACATTGATGTACAATAAGACAACATTGATGTACAATTAGACAACATTGATGTACAATAAGACAACATTGATGTACAATTAGACAACATTGATGTACAATTAGACAACATTGATGTACAATAAGACAACATTGATGTACAATTAGACAAGAAAATACAAGTAAAACAACAATCTATGAAACAAATGTCCAATATACATACTGATTGTCTGGAGTGAGCTGGACTGGTTCATTTGTAAACTGGGGATCAAAATGTTCTAAATCTCTCTCGCTGCGTAGAGGTGGTTTGTAAGGTGGCGATGTCTGCCTCTTCTCCAACTGTTAAAAACAACAACAACAAAAATGAAAATCACTTGAAATCTTATGACCAGGACTTTTCTTTCAAACACCCCTCCTACACAAGAGAGATGTAGGTAGGTAAACTGGGTATTTTACATCCCTTCATCAACAGCTATGGTTATACAGAGATGGCCATGGCCATTTGATAAACCGGTTGTCAAGCAACGGTGAATGGAGACCCACAAAAAGTAATCAAAATCAAACAGGAAAAAAACACAAATAAAATAACACTCACAATTTCCCACGTGATAGTTTTAAAGAATGGATGTGATGTAATGTCCGCAAAACCAGTTTGTGGATGACAGCCGAGCCTCTCTGCTGGATTCTGTACAAAACACAGAAAAATAAATTCAAGACTATATAAATGACGCATAAAAGAAGTGCAGCCGCTTGGTGGTTAAGGAGTAAGTTATCGCAATCGATTCCCATCGTGAGCGCTGCATTGAGTGTCCATAAGCAAGACACTTTACTCTACTTGCTTCAGTCCAATCAACTGTTCCATGATCACCAGCACTATTGGAAAGCTAATCTGCGATGGACTGGCGTCCCGCCTAGTGTGAGCCATGTACTCTCATCCGCTTGCGACATTGAAACCGGGGATAAGTACCGTCCCTATGAGCCTAATGGCTCGAATGAATTAAAGTTAAACAATGCATAAGTGGCTTAAAAGACTACAGAAATATGTTTGATAAGCTAAGATTGCTGAAATTCAGCTAGAAATCATTCTATACTACTTCAACCAAGTAAACAACGCCCTCAATAAATGTTTTCTCATCACCAGATACATCTCACCCCTCTTCCATGAGAGTGTTTTTCTTCTTCTTTATATTACACATCAAAAAACGCATACTAGCCTATTTCCAAAATGTGATGGTCAATTTAGGAAATTACTTCCCTAATGCTTAGATAGCATAGAATCCGGAGGTATTCTACATGCTTTAGAATAGGCAGCAAATCCACACACACATAATCCCAATAATAAAAGGGAGGGGAAAATTCAAAATTAAAACAGGTTTAACAAGAAACTTGCACATTATACATGCAAGAATTGCTTCTCAAAGAGGACACAAGTTTCTTTCTTTTGGGGGAGACCATCGATGTTAGTAAATCATTCAACAACAATGGGCCATCATAATACAATACTTTCTTTTCCAAAGGAAATTTAAACTAGAGTTAGTTTGTCAATTGAGCATCTGAAGGTTAGTTGAGCTGATGTATTCTAATTGAGCTGATGTAGTCTGATGTACTCTAATTGAGCTGATGTATTCTAATTGAGCTGATGTATTCTAATTGAGCTGATGTATTCTAATTGAGATGATGTATTCTAATTGAGATGATGCATTCTAATTGAGCTGATGTATTCTAAACATGTCCTCAAGATGCAGAGTGTAACATATGGATCCATTTGAAGATAAATGTAAGAAAGCAAAAGTGTACACTTCGAGGACTGGGTAGTCAATGTAATTCAGTAAACACTGGTCAAATGTGATTGACAATTTTAAGTTGTTTATTTTAAATGGAGAATCCGGAGGCATGATCCCCTCACTGCACCCCTCCTCCCAAATGGAGAATCCGGAGGCATGATCCCCTCACTGCACCCCTATCACAAATGGAGAATATGGAGACATGATCACCTCACTGCTCTCCACCCCCACCCCCATCAATTCTATACAAATGCAAACCCCTTACCTTGTTTAGAAATCCTTTAAGTACTGATGCAGCTTTTACCGATAAAGACCTTGGAATTCTGATTGGCTTTTCAAGAATAACTGCAAATGAGAAGTGGAGAAAAAGAATAATTTAACAAGAAGAAGACATCTTTTCAAACTTGAGAGAAGCGTATGATAGGGGAACTTAATAGATAATAAGCCAGGATAGGTGGATAGGGTAAACCGTGGAGGAGGTACATGTGGTTTCACAGGTTCTGGTCCATGGTAGCTTGATAATACCAACACATACATGCACACTTTCTTAAATTCAAGATGCTTGTGAGAACTTGACCAGACACTTGTGTTATCACCATCACACAAGATTTATGCATCACGTTGAACGAGGACCCTTTACAATTTTTGTTAGACCCCCCCTCCCCTCCTGAGGACCCGTATTTGAGTCCTTGGATGGAAATTTAGTTCTCGGTTGTTTGAGGCTAAACAGGTTCAGGTTTTAAGTGATGTATGGCATACAAATGCATACATACGCCATCATGACTGCATAGGTTCCTGATGCTGTCCCATCGGAACCAAAAATCCACATCTCCCCCAGCTTAGAGGACTCATCCACAATTTTAGCCTCTTGACTTGAAAATTTCATAGAAGTGCAATAGGATTGAAGAGAATTTGAGGAAAGTCAACAGTGAAGGTCAAAGCGTGCCAGAGAGGTTATATCAAAATCGTAACCGAGCAAATGGTGCATTCTTAGAAACGGTAAATTAAAGTGTATTAGTACCAGATCTTCATGAAAATGAATAATCAATTGTATAAAGAATTCTTGAGTCAAATATTTTAAAATCATTTCCCTTTCTTTCTCCAAATTTTTTTTTTTTTTTTTAAAGTAGATAATTCAGGTGATGATTGTTACTGACAAATGAAAAGAAAGCAAGAAATATGACTCACCTTGGAATAAATAATCTTCTGTGTTTTGGTCAGGGTTTTCAGACCCTACTATGTCGAACGGAGACCTTCCTGCTAACATCTCAAACATGAGAACACCAAGCGCCCACCAATCAACGCTGTAATCTGAAAGGATAAAGTTAGGCTAATTTAAAAATCTATGAACCGGTCGGTAGCAGCAACTTGTGTTTAATTGGACCCATAAAAACTGCAAAAGGATTTATCAAATCTATTCCAAATACAACCATTTTACATTATTTATGGGCTTAAATTGGTCAAAATACGGCCATTTTACATTATTTATGGCCTTAAATTGGTCAAAATACAACCATTTTACATTATGCATGGCCTTTAAATTGGTCAAAATACGACCATTTTACATCATTTACGTCCTTAAATTGGTCAAAATATGACCATTTTACATTATTTATGGCCTTATTATTTATGATAAATTAATGCATATTTTTATTTAAAACTGCATTGTCCTTTCCATCACTGTCGCCTCAGCTCTCCAACTGGAGTTTAAAGCTCTTTGTCAATGTCATCACTAGCACACCTTGGTGAAGCTGTAAAACATAACACAAAGGTGCACAAGTGACTGCACTGGCAAGAGCACCCATCTACCTCTCCAAAATCATATCCTTGCAGTCCCGACTCGGAACTCCTGGTTGAATGCACTCATTGGCAGTCCCACACGGAACTCCTGCTTAGATGCACTCCTTGGCAGTACAGCATGGAACTCCTGGTTGGATGCACTATTTGGAACAAAATTTTCTGTATATCATATGAGAAGATTACCAAAATAATATTTTGCACAGATTCATGGCCATGAAATGAAGATGCAGTTGGTGATCCTATATTGAAGATTATGTATATTTTATTTGAAGTTAATCAGGTGACTACAAACTGCTGGTCATGTGACTGTTGAAGATCATCTCACTGAAAGGTTGCTGATTGGTGACTGTGAACTGAACTCTCACTCCTCCTTTGCAGCGTGCTGGCAGTCTCATAATACTTGTGTGACTTCACTATCGATGATCATGTGATTGCAAGGCCATCATCACTAGCACACCTTGGTGTTACTCGAAGCTGACCCACTAAAGGAGTGCTAGTGACCTGGTCTCACACACATATCTCTCTTCAGAAAAATGGAAATTCCTCCGTCTGAAATGTCATTTCATTAACGTTCAACAAATAGGACACATTTATAAATCACAAAACTTTTGTCTGATGTTTGAGGCAAACCCCTCTCATCTAAAATTGCTCAAGACACCAGCTTTCTCAGAGATCCATTTTGTTTTGGTCCCCCAGTAAACGCCATTAACAATAGTTACATGTTGACTGACATATAACACATGTGTGTTGTTACAAAGACCCATCCATAAATCCTCTGAAAGACTTTAAAGGTATACCGGCATGTAGCAATTGCTTAAAGGTAAAAATCTGAGTAGATTAGTTTTGGGATTTTGAAAATAGCACTTTTCATGCTTTTGAGTTATGACTGAAGTATGTTTCATTTGTGCAATGCTTTAAACTTCTTCTCTTCATATCAATCACTGAAAAAGATGGAAAAGTTTATTCGTGCTAGAATTTGATTGGGGATTTGGTAAAGACTCAATTACCATAAACATTTCAAAAAACAAGAATTTACAAAAGAAATTACACAGGCCGCCCTATAATACAAATTTGCATATTGAGGCCTGAGATTTGAAATCACTGTCAAATGTTCAAGTTGTAATCGATTTTGATAGTGTCATGGGTTCACATACCGTTTCATTGCAAATTAGCTAATGTTGCCTGAACATGTCCATATACTTTAATGATAGTGGCAAGAAAAGTACAACTAAAAAAGACAACTAAAAATCCTTTGAATCTCATGACACACTAAGAGTTACAAACTCACCATAGTCTTCTCCTCTTAGGATCTCAGGTGCTATATAATTTGGCGTTCCACAGAATGTCCCCGTTGTGTCCCCTGGTCTTAAGCCCTCTTTACACATCCCGTAATCAGTCAGCTTTATGTGGCCCTCTGCATCCAGCAGAACATTATCAAGTTTTAGGTCTCTGTATATAATACCTGTGAAGAAAAAAAAAGAAGAAATCACAACTGATAAAATAATGGAATCTGTATGTGTTAAGTGTTGATATAATTTGATACTCAACCATTAATTATTTCTGTTTTGATTTTAAACTGTTAATACTGAAACTTTTCTAAAAATTAAAACCCAAAAACAAAATTCTTTTGAAAAAGTTATTTTGTAAAAACATTTTAATCCAATTTTATGATTTAAAATTCAAAACAGAAAAACTTTGTATACATATTGTGGGATAAATCAAACAAAATCAAAGTTAAGGACCTTTAAATATGTCAAGAACATTCACTGCCCTGATTTTGATCAACTTTCTGTTTTTTTTCTTTCTTTCTGTAGCACTTTGTTTTGAAACCCTTTTACTTATGAACAGTTTTGTAAATTTCACACAAATCCTTTCTATGCGGTTTATGCTAGTAATAAAACCAATGGATGACATGTACTTCTATGAAAGTGATTATCCCTGGGTTTTGGCACATGGCATAAGATATGAAAGCCCCTACCCCAACCTGTAAGCCCCTACCCCAACCTGTAAGCCCCTACCCCAACCTGTAAGCCCCTACCCCAACCTGTAAGCCCCTACCCCAACCTGTAAGCCCCTACCCCAACCTGTAAGCCCCTACCCCAACCTGTAAGCCCCTACCCCAACCTGTAAGCCCCTACCCCAACCTGTAAGCCCCTACCCCAACCTGTAAGCCCCTACCCCAACCTGTAAGCCCCTACCCCAACCTGTAAGCGCCTACCCCAAGCTGTAAGCCCTACCCCAGAATGATTGATGACTCATGTGTTGAACTAACCTCTTTCATGGAGGAAGCTTAAGGCGAGACTGATCTCTGCGGAGTAGAACCGGGCATGCTCCTCTGGAAGACGCCTCTGCCTCTGCATATGAAACATGAGATCGCCCCCGCTGACAAACTCAATCACAAAGAACAATCTGTGAATAGGAAATGATGATAAAATTATGAGAGGACTTTCATCATGAAATAAGATCTGGATGAAACATCTTTAAACAATTTTTAAGATGTATCAATCAATAGGTATATTAAATATGAAATAAAAGCCATTATTGAAAACAGTTCTTCATTGCCTGAAACATTAAGAAGTTAAATCCTCTCCGAGCCAATAAATGCTCGTATAGGATGGTGCTTATAACCTGTTTCCTTGGTCCAAGCAGATAAGACACTTGATACCCCTGGAGAGGACACCAGTCCATCATAGGTCAACTCCCCAGAAAAGAAGTGTCTTGCTCAAGAAACAACATGGTTCCCAGAGTTGGATTTGAACCCAGTACAAGTCAGATGCACTAACTCACTTCTTATGCAATGGCAGGTATTCCTTTCCTTGTTACCTTCCTCGGCTAATGCCAGCCACCTATACTACTGTTAGGTGTGCAGCAGGAGTTTTCAAGTCCCTCAAACCAGGGACCATCAGTATGAAAGTCCAGCTTTTTACCGACTGAGCTTTCTCTCATAAACACAAACAGAAATCTATGTGTATAGGGTCCGATTTGACTCTTGTTAGGGTGCAGGGAATAGGAAAGTAAGAAAATGAACAATTTTCCTGTCATAAATCATGAGATATTGCAACCCCAAAAAAAGTAACAGCACTAAACCTATCTTACCTGCTAGGTGTTTGAAAGCAAGAATGTAGCCCCACAAGGAATGGATGGTTTGACGCTGTCTCAAAGACATGCTTCTCTGTCTGTACCCAGTCTATGTCCTCATCGTCCGTCACCAGTTCCTTCTTGATGACTTTCATGGCATAGACTCGTTTGGTCTGCTTTAGTTCCACCATTAGCACCTTGGCATAGCTTCCCCGACCAATCACACGAAGCAGCTCAAAGTTGAGGAGACCAATTGGGAAGCCATCTGGGGAACTTCCAGAGGACTGAGGTAAAAAGATGCAAATTAGGGTGATGAATATTCATTTGTCACCACACAATGTGTAAAAAAAATTATGCAACAAATGAGCTGCATTATAAATAATCCTTTTAATTCGATAAAATCAAAAACAATTTATGACTATTTACCCCAAGATAACTAGTGATTTTAGGATGCATTGGTTATTTTTCTTCCAATAAGTGCAGAAATTGCAGACACTTTACGTCTAAAGTTTATCAATTAAAAACAAGAAAAATAATAATAAATTCATTTTGCAGTCTGTGACTTGTGTAGCGGACTGCGGAATGGCCCTAACAGACCCCTAGGGTCTCCTAGAAATCTGCTAGGGCCATTCCACAGTCTGTGACTTATGTGACGGACTGCGGAATGGTCCTAGCGGATATGTTAGGGCCATTCCGCAGTCTGTGACTTACATGACAGGTTGCGAAATAGGGAATCTGTACTACAAACCGCTTTCTTCAAATATCAAGTCACTTAGCATACATTTTATTTTGGCCTTAAAGAGGATAAAGTTAAAGGCCAGATATTGTGTTGATGTGGATACCATCGAGATCAGAAATTCAGTATAATCCAAGCTTTCTGATTGGTCAAAATGTTTATACAATCACCGCCAAGCTATTCAATTACCGCTGTGAAAGAAACATTACTAGTATGACCAGATTCATTGATGAGGGTGAATTTTGACGAGATTGCCTCTTTAGGGAGGCAGGTGACTCAGTCGGCTGAGCACATGACTGAGATGCAAGAGGTCCCAGGTTCGTGTCCGACAGTGATTTTTCCACAGATATGCACAACGATATAATGCTGATATCAAGCGCAGAGGTTGGTCTTCTGCATTACACCTTCTCCCTCACCCAACTTTGTGACAAGTGGCCAATGGTGAGGGGACGTAAAGCTGTTGGTCCCGATGGTAGGAGTTTCACCCGCTGCCTGGTTTTCTGAACACTTCTTGAAAAGAGCAGGGTGTTAACCTGGTGTTCATCCACTTTCCATCCTAACAAATTCATCGGGTACACACTGAAAACATGTCATTGTGACTTAGGTGTGCTTTCCCTGACATATGCCAAAGTGAAATACAATAAAATAATTGTTGTAACAATTCTAATAATGATCTCTTATAATAAACACCAACCTTCTCCTCATCCAGTGTACTGGCCATGCTGTCACGGTTACGCCGCTTGGGCCTTGGGCTTCCACTGCGACCTGAAAAACAAACAAAAGATACAAATCCTAGTTAGTAAAATGTGAAGAAAGTTTGGCAGGGTCCAGCAGGATAAATATATCAAAACCTCGTGGAAATCTAAATTTAAAATATTGTTTAACTCTAGATGTCCTTTTGGAATGCATGAAAGTTCTGCAATGTTACAATGATGGCTGGCATAACAACACAAAAAATTGATGTCTAGCAATGTGTGCTAAAATCTATTAAAGCCTGCAATTTCTTTAAGATGTGCTACAATTTAAATGCATGGTCTGCATTCATAATGCGGAAGTGGGCATCAAATGATGCAAACTGACTTTGGTGTGTTACACAAGCAATGCATTGTCATGAAAATACGTCGCAACTTGACAATGATAGAAATGTAAATCATACTGAATACCCTTGTTACTGTCACAGACGTGAAAAGTGATTTAAATGGACACATGATCCAACTTATATGTACTACCATTAGGTCTTCTTGTTAGATTAGGTATGAAAATTGTTTATACCAACACAATGAAAAACAACACAAAAAGTGTTTTGAATTTGTTCAATGCATGAATATATGTTAATGTATGAGAACATAAATGCAAAGAAAAACTTTTTCTATCGCGTTGGTCAAAAGAAATCTTTAGCTTAAAATTTGAAAATGGCATTTTGAATCGCTTTGAAATCAATAGGGCTGGCTGGGCAAAAGCAACACAAGAAAATAGAACAACCCACCCTCTATAAACATTTTTCGTTCCAAATTACTTATGCAGGCTGTAAATCTTGGGAAAAAACAGTGCTACTACAAACTGGGGGTAAGAAAATAGGACTCCAAAATTTGTTACATAGCAATGCATGCTAATGTATACAGTTACCAGTTTCTACCATGCAAATATCGTGTTTGTGCAGTTAAGTTTCAAAATGCACTACCCTTCTTATTTTGTTCATGCGGATAACAACAGGTTATGATTATTTCCCTCAAACCTTTCAATGATTTATTCATGTGTTACTGGCATTCAAGTAAGATGTGGTTATGACCATTGTTTAACAGAATTGGTTGCAAAATTATCTTAAAATATCCAATGAGGAATTATTCAAGGTCTAAATGAGCTTAAAATGTGAAAAAACCTAGTATAGCTGTAAATTGCTATTGAAGTAAATTTACTATGCAATTCTTAGAATATTATTTTCTATTAATTTTTGTATTCTTGGACTAAATTTCATTTTTAATACAAAAAATTAATGAGAATATTTTTAGTCACAATCATTTATTTAAAAAAAAAAAAAATCATCAAAAGAATCTTTCAGTTATCTTAATAAAATAATTAAGTTTTATTACAAGAAACACATTTTGCTGATCTTATTACAAATTCAGTTTACAAATGCAGACTTAAACAATGAAAACTCAAAATGGGCTGAAATTCAATCTTGGGAAGGATTAACATGAAAAAGTGTCCACAAAAAAATGTCTGAGCATGCACAACATTTTGCATCACTTGTTAAATAAATCATGCAAACAAAAATACTCTTTCCACAAAAAGACATAAATAATGAGAGAAAAAAACATCATCAAGGGAACAAACTAATTCACATAATTGATGAACAAACAAAATTTTTAAAGAGGCAACATTGTCTCAAGAAAACTGCTCGACTGTCAAGTGTAAGTCCGCCAAATATGAGCAACGTCCCTTCCGCAGAGTAAATGATTGGCTAAATATGAGCAACGCCCTTCCGCAGGGTGGATGATTGGCTAAATATGAGCAACGTCCCTTCCGCAGGGTAATTGATTGGCTAAATTTGAGCAACGTCCCTTCCGCAGGGTAATTGATTGGCTAAATTTGAGCAACGCCCCTTCCGCAGGGTAATTGATTGGCTAAATTTGAGCAACGCCCCTTCCGCAGGGTAATTGATTGGCTAAATTTGAGCAACGCCTTCCGCAGGGTAATTGATTGGCTAAATTTGAGCAACGCCCCTTCCGCAGGGTAATTGATTGGCTAAATTTGAGCAACGTCCCTTCCGCAGGGTAATTGATTGGCTAAATTTGAGCAACGTCCCTTCCGCAGGGTAATTGATTGGCTAAATATGAGCAACGTCCCTTCCACAGGGTAAATGATTGGCTAAATATGAGCAACGCCCCTTCCGCAGGGTAGATGATTGGCTAAATTTGAGCAACGTCCCTTCCGCAGGGTAAATGATTGGCTAAATTTGAGCAACATCCCTTCCGCAGGGTAACTGATTGGCTAAATTTAAGCAACGTCCCTTCCGCAGGGTAACTGATTGGCTAAATTTGAGCAACGTCCCTTCCGCAGGGTAACTGATTGGCTAAATTTAAGCAACGCCCCTTCCGCAGGGTAACTGATGGGCTTGTCAGTAATTGTGTGAATGTTTTGACCAATCAGGAAAGTTGGATTGTATTGTAATTCTATATCCATGTTAACATGATTTGATTAAATAGTATACAGTATTATTTGTATATTACTTCAATCAAAAGGGTGTCACTAACCACATATCTATATTTCTATTGGCAAGATGCAATAAAAAATAATATTTGATCGAATAAGGACACTTATCAACTCTAGGCAATTAAATTTGACACATGTAAGAGGTCAAAAAACTGCTCGAGTCTAACCATACTTCAAACTTTTAACAATTACCTAGATTTAGTAAAAATAATATGATTTTTTTTTTTTATATTCATGACCTTTACTATGCCTGCCCTATGTTCTTTTAAATGACTCACTGAGAGATGAATGTGTACATAGCACACACCCTGAACAAACATATAAAGGGTTAAAGGCTGTATTTACATCTTAGCTATTGGTAACAAGGCCCATCAATGGGTTAAAAGCTGTATCAATTGGTTAAAAGGCTGTTAAAGGCTGTATTTACATCTTAGCTATTGGTAACAAGGCCCATCAATGGGTTAAAAGCTGTATTTACATCTTAGCTATTGGTAACAAGGCCCATCAATGGGTTAAAGGCTGTATTTACATCTTAGCTATTGGTAACAAGGCCCATCAATGCCCATCAATGAGTTAAAACAAGGCCCATCAATGGGTTAAAGCTGTATTTACATCTTAGCTATTTACATCTTAGCTATTGGTAACAAGGCCCATCAATGGGTTAAAGGCTGTATTTACATCTTAGCTATTGGTAACAAGGCCCATCAATGGGTTAAAAGCTGTATTTACATCTTAGCTATTGGTAACAAGGCCCATTAATGGTTACTTTATGTGAAAATCATGTAAGAGTAGAAATTCATGAATCATTAGGAATAGGATACAAATAGCATTTATTTAAATATTATTTAGCTACTTCATCAGTGATATATATGTAGGTTGCTTTATAAATTCATGCTTTAAGCGGCATGTATAGCACTGTCTATAACTATTGGTCCTTTCCAGAATAAAAATCATTTTACCTTTTTTTCTTTCACATGGATCTACAATTTAAGAATGTGTGTCAATTCTCAATAGAATGGAACATTAAAAATTCAATTTTAAGTGTTATTATTTTGAAAGCTTAGATTTTGATGTAAAATGATGTCTATCAGACAGAACCACCATAGATAGGTCCTAGATGTGTGAGACCATTGCAAAATCCCGTACCCTAAAAAAGTGTTATTTTCAGCTAAACTTATGACCAATATTTATTTGGGTAGGGTAATTTTTGCACTAGTCTCAATAAATACAATTTTAAGACTACCTTTCCCCTGGACAAAAATGGGACTCTTTGCTTATGAGAGCAACCCCCCCCCCTCCCCTGCACCTGTCTTAAAATCAAG
Organism: Chiridota heheva; assembly: GCA_020152595.1. Lineage (NCBI taxonomy): Eukaryota > Metazoa > Echinodermata > Holothuroidea > Apodida > Chiridotidae > Chiridota > Chiridota heheva. Next base: position 296,947 of record JAIGNY010003987.1, on the reverse strand, counting down.
CAAAAACATAAGTGCAGCATTATCAAAACCCAAGAAACATGCAGTCAGTCACTTGAATTCATATCTGCTGGCTTTAAGGCCTACGTACACCAAAAAAAATTGTTTTACAACTCCTGTAAAAGAGCATCTAACAGTCTTTAAATTGTGAAAATAGCAAATTCAAAATTTCACTTCTTTCATCAAAAAGACAACCGTACTTTGAAAATAATGCAAAAAGGCACCTGCTTGGACGGCACAAATATATACATATTTCACAAATAAAAGTGCCTCCCCCCTACCCCACCCCTCCCCCTGGCACTTTCTCTGACCAATGAAAGAAATGTTATAATGGTTAGATAACACATCTGTACAAACAGGACAATGCCAAATCTTGTATCACGATTTGTAACCTTGTCTTACATTTTTTGATTTTACCCATACACTGTTTTTGCTGCAAGGAAATCTTGGAAGTAATCATAAACACTGAAAGAACAAACCATCCTTTCTGAGAACACAATTTTCTTAAAAGCACCAAGACATGCAACATACTGCCATCAAAATCATGTCATGCACTAAAGACTAAGGTGCACATTCACGCATATCTATTTAACATGCCTGAGTCCACCGAGGTCTGCGATAAAAGGGCCAGATTATCTACAGTTTCCATTTGCATTAATACAGGGTTTTCGTTGAACTCCACAGCCTCGAGGAGACCGATTTCGTCCTCTGATGGAGTGCAAGGTGGGGAGAGTAAAGTGAAGAAGAAAAAGGTAAGTTGGCGATTAGGACTGCCACGATATCTGCATATCAATATCACCCTAGTCATGCCTGGTGATATAGCGTTATCACAAACAATTTATCTTATTGAAAATATCATTTTGATAAATAAGAAATCTAATTTATCTTTTTTGTTGAATTATTTAGAATTTGAAAAATAAGTTGAAAATCTGTAATTTTATCTTATTGTAAACATTATTTTGATAAATAAGAAATCTAATTTATCTTTTTTGTTGAGTTATTTAGAATTTGAAATATAAGTTAACAATCTGTTATTTTTCATAAGATAATGTCAGTGGTATCTTATAATGAAGATGATATCATCAAAACAAAGTTTCACTGATGATATCACCATTATCGTAGCAGCCTTATTCTTGATAAATGAATGAATAAATGTGAATACTGCAGTCCTTACGCGTAATGCACACTTTGAAATGGCCATCAGAAACAGCTGGATTGTTAGGTGAGCATGATATGGATTTGAAGATAAGATTTTTAAGAAGTAATACAATACACAGTCTCTAATCCAACTCCCTGGTCTCATCAACTCTCATGAACAATTTACCCCTATTAAATATATCATATCTTTTAAATTCGTCCAATATGATCTTTAATGGTGTATGAAATTAATCAGCCCCCACAACACCTAGGTCTTAAATTTTGTTTGAAAACTACTGTTTGATCTTTATCAAAAACATCACCAAGACAAGACTAGAGAATATTCTAACCCACTCAAAGTGCATAACACTATCTTGAAACATATTCACTATCTTGAAACATATCTATGCATAAATATTAAGTAAACTTTATATCTTACAATATTTCAAAAATGTGGTAATAAATAAAAAGACACAAATACAATCACAAGCTACAAGCAAAATGTTTTTAATACTAACATTAAGAAAGTGACTGACACTCAAAACTTAAAATGATTTGGTCGACAATAAAGGACAAACAGCTTAAAGAGATATGGAAGCTCCTTTTTAGATTCCAGTTGATATGGAAGCTCCCCCTTTAGATTCCAGCAGATATGGAAGCTCCCCTTTAGATTCCAGCTGATATGGAAGCTCCCCTTTAAATTCCAGCTGATATGGAAGCTCCCCCTTTAGATTCCAGTTGACATGGAAGCTCCCCCTTTAGATTCCAGCTGATATGGAAGCTCCCCTTTAGATTCCAGCTGATATGGAAGCTCCCCTCCAGCTGACATGGTATAGAACAGCTGATATGGAAGCTTCCCCTTTAGATTACAGCTGATATGGAAGCTCCCCCTTTAGATTCCAGCTGATATGGAAGCTTCCCCTTTAGATTCCAGCTGATATAAAAGCTCCCTCTTTAGATTCCAGCTGATATGGAAACTCTCTTAGATTCCAAACAGTTAGAAGTTAGAACCTATTATCCCAGGAAAGTCTGTTTTCAAACTCATAATTTCTGCATGTCAAATTTCACTTCTGCTGCAAAACTTGTACATCAAAGATTTTTTTTTTGTTTTTTTGTCATAGTCAAAGAGGGCTTCCCCCATACAAAACCTTGCTAAAAAAACCCCATTCTCCACAAGCATCTTTTCATACATTAACAAGATAATAGGTGTCCATGTATGGCTCCACATTAGGTCCCACAAATAACAGTTTAGATTCAACACTTCAAAATTACATAAATAACTTTATATAAACAAAAATATATAGAGTTTGCCAAATGAAAGAAACTCCATTTAAAATAAAAAGAATATTTATTCTGTCAATATCCTTACTTTAAAAAAAAAAAAAAAAAAGTAATTTTGTGAATTTTCTCTGAGCTTCCATACATCTTTAATCCATCATGACAAAGAATGATTGCCACAAGTTGCTCAAAACATGTAAACTAGTCTACCATTCCACCAATGCCAGCATTACACATACAGTACTCTACTCCCTGAGAACGTTGCGATAACAATGAAAGTTAAGTCAATAGCGTGAACAGGAAATAAGGTCAAACGTTTTGTTTGGATTCTGAGAAGACTTCAAACAAATGACCTGCACATTAAAGGTATGTATAGCTAGTAACAACAAGGGTTTACAAATCTACTAAAAATCATGAACATTGGTCATCATATTAGTTAAATATTGACAATACTACAGCTTTTTAAGACTTTTGATGCCTAATTAGCATAAATAGTGCAATATTATGTGACCTTAGAATGGGACAACTAGAAAATTGCTCATGTTAACTAGTTTTTTTGGTCCTTACTTCAATATTTTGAAAGGCAGAAGTTGGCTATAGTGAAGAAATATAAGACAAAACTGATATCTCTTTAACAGAACAAGAGATTGAAGTAGTTTCTTCATCATGTTGTTTTTATCAAAGTCCTCTCTCATAAAACTGAACTTCACCACTGAACTAATCTGTAAATGCTCTTTCACCACATATACTAAAACAAAGGGGCACTCTACATTAACTTGCATGCACACAATTAGATCGCTCTGAGGAAATGGCAATACAGGGGATATTAGGCGGAAAATTAACTAAAGGCCAGATGTATTTCTTGATGGTGATCAGCACGATGAACTTGGGCTAATCCTTTATATCAGGTGTTTGGCAGTGAATTGAAAAGTTATTGATGAGTATTACCGCTCCCTCAAGATCAAATTGTGCTGCGTTTTAAAGCTGGTGAAGTACGTGCTTGTCTGGTTAGCATACATAGATGAGAAAAGTAGGACACAGACACCAACTAATTCAGGAAGGAAAGAGCCAGAAGAAATGAATGTGGATGTCACAGATAATGAAATTATTATTTTAATAAGCAGGCTTTTGAAATTCTGCTTGAATGACAAATTATTTTTAGTTCTTCTTTTTGAATTTGAAACTGTTTATATTTTTTCTTCCTTGGAAGGAAAAAAATATCTCCAGATTTTCTTTTTGATTTTGTCACCTCAAGAAATTGGCAATAAGTACTGCATTTCAAGAGCTTTAAGAACACATTTTCATTCAAGCATTCTGTTATTGTTTATATGGACAAAATTATATATGCTGATAGGTGCCAGTGTATCAGAAGCCATCAAGATTATTACAAACTGAATCTGAGCATTGCTATTTTCAGGTTTTTAAGAGTATCTAGCTAAACCCGGGCAGTTTCAGGAGCACAAGCAGATTGAATGAAATTAGATGCAAATAACGAAGAAAGCAGAGGAGCTTTTTTTTTAAAGAAAATGGGTCATTTTGACAGAATGCATAAAAAAGAACAAAAAGAGATGACAAATGCTTTACTAAAAAATACAGCGGAAGCACAGAATGACACATAAAGAAAGAAAAATGTTAGTACGCAGTTTACTACATGCCTTCTGTAGGTGCATATGGGGCCTCTGTAAAATTTTGGGGTTCGTCGTGACTCTTCTCCACATAATTTTCCTCGGACAGGGTGCTAAAGAAGCCACCATCTGCCGAACGGCTCGAGCGAGAAGACACTCGAGAACCATCTGTAACATGATGCAGGTTGTTAAAAGATGTAACACAAATCTTAAGATCAATTCAAACAAATGTACACAATTGAGATCACTTCTTACAAAAATTGGGAAAAGCAACTAGAGAAAAAGTGTCTCAAATTTTAATACAGAAATATATTGGCATGAAGGATTTTTATTTCCAACTGATTAAAAAAAAAATCCGAACAATGGCAGGAATAAATTCAAAACCAAACGCCTAATTTACCTAAGTGCTTCTTTTAATATAACACTGTTATACATGATCAAATTTGATTTTATAAAAGCTTTGGATTTTGCGATTCTTTTCCCACTCATTGCAATACCATAATAAAAATGCAATTTTTCTGAAAACGAAATGTTCCATTAAACTATTCTGAAATTATCATAGTGACTTTTTGACATTTTTTTGTCGGCTTTATTTTGATACAAGATAGCGTCAATGAGTGCCAGTAGGGAGCCCATATTTGGGCTATGCTACTAGTTCGAATTGCTGATGGCCAAGCTGGTGGAACTATAATCTGGGTTATAAATACTTGCAGTTGATAAGTATACTGCCTTTGAAGCAATTCTTTTGCCTTGCTGTTTTACCTTTAGGGTGGACAAGTGTTTAATAATTTAAACATTCTAGTATATGAAATAATTTCTGAGTTATTCTGTTAAGATCTAATACCAATAGCCTGTGTGACACATAACCTAGCAGAAAGCCCAACACCAGCCTGTGTGACACATAACCTAGCAGAATCCCCACACCAGATGTAACAGTCATGTGACCAGTGCCATAACCACACCAAAATGAATGAGGAATGGACTTGCACTCTCTGATTCTACTGAATTCCAAAAGAAGTATGGACAAATTTTGAACATTTTGAATGACATTTGCTTAACATACATGATAAAGTAAATTTGAGATCCAATCGCTGTAAAATGACTTTTTACCTTTCTGACATGTTTACTTACATTTTCAACTGCTGTGGATTTTTGTTGTTGTAAATTTAGAGCTTGGAATCATAGTTAAGAAGGTTTACTACCATTCTCAATTCCACAAGTTATTCTTACTTACAGGTAACAGCCCTCGGAATAATTAGGCAACTTTCATGACATGACATGATCAAAACCCATCAATAGCTTAAGGTTTTCATCTTCAAAAAGAACTGCATTATTTCCAAATCTTAATGGATTGTGATCTGTTATTCCTAATTTCTAAACAGGTAAAGATGTTTTCACTTCAAACAACAATCTTTAAATGCTTTCCTTAACACTTGAAATGATCATTTTAAGAAAAAGCAATAAATTCATTGTCGTTAAACAAAAAACTAATATTATCAACAAATGTCAATTTTCATAAGAATGTGTTAAAAGCCACAAGAGCATATATAATCGCAGGAAGGAATTACAAAAGCTGTTTCAGTAAGGCCAAACTGGGATAATATACCAGAATGTATGTTAGTTTTCAATTTTATATTCTCTAAATCTTGAAATGTTAGTGAGGCAAAGCTTTCACTTTTCTATAAATAAAAAAAAGTGAAACCTTCTCGAAGACTTAAAGATAGATCAATGTTTAACAACAGTTAATTTAATATTGATGGCATTAAGCAATGTCAAATTTCTACTTTGGGACAATGTGAAAGAATACCAGTTATATTCCAGATAGCTATTTCATACAAACCACTGGAAAGGATAAAAAAAAGCTTTCATTTTTGTGATTTGACCAAATCAGTGCACTATCTGAAGGGTGTCATTCTCCGTGCAGCCATGTCCCTGAGAGTAGTCCTCATTTTGGATCCTCTAAACAATTCAATTCCTCTCATATTTTCAATTCTCTCCACCAAGGTTTTACATTTCACAGTATATGATATATCTCTATTATTAAGCACATCAAAGCAAGAATATGTTAAAGAAGAAGATATATGCTATACACAACAGTAACTTTGATTAATTATACAAGTATGTAATTACTTCTTTTGTGCTTACTCCCTGCAGGTGACTTTCTGCCATCAAAGAGAAGAGATCCTGCCGATCCACTCTCTCGTTCAGCTTGGATTCCTAAAAGGCAAAATGAGATGATTTTATGGCCCTTTCAATGATGGTACAGTTTACCAACATGTAGAAAAGCATCAAGAATAAGCAGAACGCGCTACTGCAAAGATTCAATGACAACTTGACAAGGTATGAATGCATCATACATAGCACTGAGAGTATTGTTTTATTTAGTCTACATTTCTCGAGAAGCCAAAAGAGGTCATTACCTTAAGGTACAGCAAATTCTATCAAAATAAACCCCAACTCACTCAAATACAAGTGCCAAAAACTTTCTCTTAAAAAAAATATGCTAGATAATACCACCTACAGTGAGCCAGAAGGGTATTTTCCCGCAGTCCTTAAAGAAATACAGGGATTTCAGTAGTAAATGGGACAAAATGTGAACTGAACATGAAATGATATTTACTTACATTACTTAAGAATACACGAGTCAAATATTTCCTCTTTTGTGCAATAGCAAATATACCCGAAATTCTAAACCACTTCCTAAAACCGACAATTTATCAATCATATTATGTCACCAACATAGAGAATAAAATTCCAAATATCTACAACCTAAATTTCCATACTCTGTTCATTTCCATACTCTGTTCATTTCCATACTCTGTTCATTTCCATACTCTGTTCATTTCCATACTCTGTTCATTTCCATACTCTGTTCATTTCCATACTCTGTTCATTTCCATACTCTGTTCATTTCCATACTCTGTTCATTTCCATACTCTGTTCATTTCATACTCTGTTCATTTCCATACTCTGTTCATTTCCATACTCTGTGCATTTCATTTCCATACTCTGTTCATTTCCATACTCTGTTCATTTCCATACTCTGTTCATTTCCATACTCTGTCCATACTCTGTTCATTTCCATACTCTGTTCATTTCCATACTCTGTTCATTTCCATACTCTGTTCATTTCCATACTCTGTTCATTTCATTTGTTCATTTCATACTCTGTTCATTTCCATACTCTGTTCATTTCCATACTCTGTTCATTTCCATACTCTGTTCATTTCCATACTCTGTTCATTTCCATACTCTGTTTTCATTTCCATACTCTGTTCATTTCCATACTCTGTTCATTTCCATACTCTGTTCATTTCATTTCATTTCATACTCTGTTCATTTCCATACTCTGTTCATTTCCATACTCTGTTCATTTCCATACTCTGTTTCATTTCCATACTCTGTTCATTTCCATACTCTGTTCATTTCCATACTCTGTTCATTTCCATACTCTGTTCATTTCCATACTCTGTTCATTTCCATACTCTGTTCATTTCCATACTCTGTTCATTTCCATACTCTGTTCATTTCCACACTCTGTTCATTTCCACACTCTGTTCATTTCCACACTCTGTTCATTTCCACACTCTGTTCATTTCCACACTCTGTTCATTTCCACACTCTGTTCATTTCCACACTCTGTTCATTTCCACACTCTGTTCATTTCACACTCTGTTCATTTCCACACTCTGTTCATTTCCACACTCTGTTCATTTCCACACTCTGTTCATTTCCACACTCTGTTCATTTCCACACTCTGTTCATTTCCACACTCTGTTCATTTCCACACTCTGTTCATTTCCACACTCTGTTCATTTCCACACTCTGTTCATTTCCACACTCTGTTCATTTCCACACTCTGTTCATTTCCACACTCTGTTCATTTCCACACTCTGTTCATTTTCCACACTCTGTTCATTTCCACACTCTGTTCATTTCCACACTCTGTTCATTTCCACACTCTGTTCATTTCCACACTCTGTTCATTTCCACACTCTGTTCATTTCACACTCTGTTCATTTCCACACTCTGTTCATTTCCACACTCTGTTCATTTCCACACTCTGTTCATTTCACACTCTGTTCATTTCACACTCTGTTCATTTCCACACTCTGTTCATTTCCACACTCTGTTCATTTCCACACTCTGTTCATTTCCACACTCTGTTCATTTCCACACTCTGTTCATTTCCACACTCTGTTCATTTCACACTCTGTTCATTTCCACACTCTGTTCATTTCCACACTCTGTTCATTTCCACACTCTGTTCATTTCCACACTCTGTTCATTTCCACACTCTGTTCATTTCCACACTCTGTTCATTTCCACACTCTGTTCATTTCCACACTCTGTTCATTTCCACACTCTGTTCATTTCCACACTCTGTTCATTTCCACACTCTGTTCATTTCCACACTCTGTTCATTTCCACACTCTGTTCATTTCCACACTCTGTTCATTTCCACACTGTTCTTTCCACACTTTCATTTCACACTTTTCCACACTCTGTTCATTTCCACACTCTGTTCATTTCCACACTCTGTTCATTTCCACACTCTGTTCATTTCCACACTCTGTTCATTTCCACACTCTGTTCATTTCCACACTCTGTTCATTTCACACTCTGTTCATTTCCACACTCTGTTCATTTCCACACTCTGTTCATTTCCACACTCTGTTCATTTCCACACTCTGTTCATTTCCACACTCTGTTCATTTCCACACTCTGTTCATTTCTCTCTGTTCATTTCCACACTCTGTTCATTTCCACACTCTGTTCATTTCCACACTCTGTTCATTTCCATACTCTGTTCATTTCCATACTCTGTTCATTTCCATACTCTGTTCATTTCCATACTCTGTTCATTTCCATACTCTGTTCATTTCCATACTCTGTTCATTTCCACACTCTGTTCATTTCCACACTCTGTTCATTTCCACACTCTGTTCATTTCCACACTCTGTTCATTTCCATACTCTGTTCATTTCCATACTCTGTTCATTTCCATACTCTGTTCATTTCCATACTCTGTTCATTTCCATACTCTGTTCATATCCATACTCTGTTCATTTCCATACTCTGTTCATTTCCATACTCTGTTCATTTCCATACTCTGTTCATTTCTCTGTTCATTTCCATACTCTGTTCATTTCCATACTCTGTTCATTTCCATACTCTGTTCATTTCCACACTCTGTTCATTTCCACACTCTGTTCATTTCCATATTCTGTTCATTTCCATATTCTGTTCATTTCCACACTCTGTTCATTTCCACACTCTGTTCATTTCCACACTCTGTTCATTTCCATACTCTGTTCATTTCCATCTCTGTTCATTTCCATACTCTGTTCATTTCCATACTCTGTTCATTTCCACACTCTGTTCATTTCCATACTCTGTTCATTTCCATACTCTGTTCATTTCCACACTCTGTTCATTTCCATACTCTGTTCATTTCCATACTCTGTTCATTTCCACACTCTGTTCATTTCCACACTCTGTTCATTTCCACACTCTGTTCATTTCCACACTCTGTTCATTTCCATATTCTGTTCATTTCCACACTCTGTTCATTTCCATACTCTGTTCATTTCCATACTCTGTTCATTTCCATACTCTGTTCATTTCCATACTCTGTTCATTTCCATACTCTGTTCATTTCCATACTCTGTTCATTTCCATACTCTGTTCATTTCCATACTCTGTTCATTTCCATACTCTGTTCATTTCCATACTCTGTTCATTTCCATACTCTGTTCATTTCCATACTCTGTTCATTTCCATACTCTGTTCATTTCCATACTCTGTTCATTTCCATACTCTGTTCATTTTGCATTTTTCTTTCCAGGGAGATTCCCAGAATCACAACAACCCTTTTGTCATCCATGAGTGGAACATGTCACTCACACATTTCATGCAAAACTGCTCATTCTACCTCATTTCTCTTCTTCTCCTTAAAAACTAAGAACCTAAGATAAGCAACAATCACAGAAATAAAATTGGGTATATAAAGTGTTTCTACATTCAAACATTTTTTTTCTCAAGCCTTTTTGAAGAATGCACTCAAGCTAGAACAAAAGCATGGAAACGAAATTAAGATCATAACAGTTTCGGCTTGATCATACCCCTTTAAGCTTTTACCCCTTTCGGTTTTATTCCTAAAATGTTTAGGATAATTCAAGCGTTGCGGTAAATCGCTTATATAGGTTTTAAATTCTCCATTTTTCAAACTTTTATGATTTACCTTTCCAAACCTAAAACCCTAATCCTAAACTCAAACCCTAAAATTTAATAGTTTTAAATTTTTAAGATGAAAAACAGTATTTATGTTTGTTTGTTTGTTTGATGAGGGCTTACGGCACCACGACAACAAGGGTCAAATTGTACCTGAGAGGTCAGATCATTCTAGAGGTAGGAAGGAAAGGAAACAGGGGGAGAATGACAGAAATTCAAGAACAAAAAGTCAGAAAGCTGTGATCAAGAGAGGAGGTGCATGGGTGAAACAAAAACAAAGTAGAGAGGGGGGGGGGGGGGTTAAAGAGGAGCACTATTTATAAGACTAATCTAGAGGATTTACAGCTATTCCAGGTTTCTACACAATGTCATCATCTTCAACAAAAGCAGGGAAATCAAATGAAGCAAATGATTCTTACCGGTGGTGGTCCACAGACTTCCCGATATGCACGATGACATTTTTTATGAACCATCGACTTACAGTCTACGCATTTGTATCCCTGTCGGCCCAAACCCCAGATACGATCTTCGCAGTATGCACAAAGTGCCCTCTGTAAGAAAAGTAAGAACAAATGAATAAGACATCTAGTGACCATACCCGTCTCAAAAATAAAAACATTCACTTTATCTGCTTTTCAATCTACTAAATTCTTGTCCAACTTAACTTTTAAATATTTTTCATAAGGTTGTACAAAAATTCATAAACCTGACAAACTAATTTTTTACTTTTTTCTTTATTCCAATATGTTATTGCTGAACAATGTGTGGAGGGGAAAAAACTACTTTCTGACAAGTCCTATTACTCCTTTATAAAAATAAATTTCACATCATAGAAATAATTTATCTAGAAATAATTCCTAAAATCAAAAGACTTCATTTCACAAAATCTTATCTACCAAGCGTGGTTATTTTTTCCCGCCAATTACAATTTTATGCAGATATTTTGTTGCCCAACATGGCTTTCAAATCATGCAGAGAGAAGAAAACTCCTTCTCGACAAACAGTTTACTCCTCAATCACAATTAGATTTACATCATAGAAATAATTCGTCTAACAATAATTCCTTTAACCAAAATAATTCATTTCTCAGAATCTGATGTACCAAGTGTGATCAATTTTTCCCGCCAATTTCACTAACCACAAGACTTACCCTGCTGAACCGCTTGGCTTGGTAGGTGTGGCCATTCACCTTATAAAGCTTCCTCCATCTTCTCGCACCTCTTCGGTAGATATTTTCTACAAAATGAATCAAAACATTTCGAAAATAATAAGATCCGCATCCTTGGACGTGTTGCTTTTGTCGAGGACACAGCAATAGCTGCGATCTAGTTCGCCAGTTTCTGGTCAAATACAAACCAACCATGGCTTGTTAGGACAAGATAAAGCATGGCTTGTTAAGACAAGATAAGTCTACATCCTGTTTCTTTCAAAATAATTGGCTTATTCAAGTTGCTATGAAGAGACTATTTTCCCGCCACAAAATTCTGCAGCATCCGATTAATGCTTTCACTTTTATCCTTGCAGTATGGTGATGCATAACAGCTGTTAAGTACTGTTTCTTGAACTAAAACAGCAGACTGTATTAGACATTTCCAAACTCAAATTTGGCATTGGAACAATTTCAACTTTGACACTTTATCTTTAACAGAAGACAGGAAAGAAAACCACTTGAATGATCTCTTGCCTAACGTTGCACAAAGATATTCCAAATGCAATGTAAGATCACAAATCCATGCATAACAACACAATGTTAGCATAGTAAATTTTTTCAGATTTTTCACACAGTTAATATTTTATTTCTTCTTTAACAAATCCTTGTTAATCACAGTGAACAACTCCAGAGAAATGTCATAATTTCAACTTTTAAGACAACTTAATCCCATGTAAAAAGCAGAGTACATTATACAGCAATGCTTTTTATATTTTAGTGAAGAAGATCGAGTTAAAACATGCATCGCTTCATTCCTGATTTCATATTAAGTATATTTCAAAAGGTTTCCAATAGAATTGGCCGACATGTTTCAATCCAATCCATCGACCTAATACTCATCGACTTCAAAAGAAGGCATCATATACTTCAGGTGTCATATCCAATAACGCTTCCTAAAACAAGTTACTCGTCCTACAAGCATGTCTGTTTCACGTTCAGTGGAAAATCCTCAGGAAGCTCGACCCATGTATGAGCTTCCCTTCATCTGTCACCACAAATGCTGAATGCAGACAGAGAAACGCTACTTTGCAGGGCCGGTTTAGGTTAAATCAAGATGCTTAGCTAAGTAGTTTAAATTGGGAAGGTGACATTAATTTTGTTTCTGTTTATGTTAATAACAATAAAGGGTAGGGAGCAATATCACTGTGAACCTTTTGACCTTATGCAGATGAAGGTTAATTATTTTCTTTGATTTCTTGTGAGTCATATGGCAGAAATGGCATGCAAATTCTAACTGATCATGTACTAATTGCAAAATTAATCAAGAAAATACATCAATAAAAATATCTGATCTATCCTTGTCTCCCTTAAATCCTTTTTATTTGATGACAATATTCAAAGGTTTTCAAGTCCTTGTCCCCCTTAGTTTCTTCTATATTTGATGATGATATTCAAGTTTTTAACTCCTTGTCCCCTTAATTTCTTCTATATTTAATGATAATATTCAAGGTTTTCAAGTCCTTGTCCCCCTTAGTTCCTTCTACATTTGATGATATTCAAAGTTTTCAAGTTCTCATCCCCTTAGTTCATTTGATGATAATAAAGGTTTTCAACTTCCTTGTCCCCCTTAGTTCCTTCTAAATTTGATAACAATATTCAAGGTTTTCAAGTCCTTGTCCCCCTTACTTCCTTCTACATTTGATGATATTCAAAGTTTTCAAGTTCTCATCCCCATTAGTTCCTTCTATATTTGATGATATTCAAGGTTTTTAACTCCTTGTCCCCCTTAGTTCCTTCTGCATTTGATGATATTCAAAGTTTTCAAGTTCTCATCCCCCTTAGTTCCTTCTACATTTGATGATATTCAAAGTTTTCAAGTTCTTGTCCCCCTTAGTTCCTTCTATATTTGATGACAATATTCAAGGTTTTTAATTCCTTGTCCCCTTTAGTTCCTTCTACATTTGATAATGATATTCAAGGTTTTCAAGTCCTTGTTCCCCCAAGTTCCTTCTACATTTGATGATGATATTCAAGAATTCAACTCTTTGTCCCCCTTAATTCCTTCTATATTTGATGACAATATTCAAGGTTTTTAATTCCTTGTCCCCTTTAGTTCCTTCTACATTTGATGATGATATTCAAGGTTTTCAAATCCTTGTCCCCTTAGTTCTTTCTATATTTGATGATGATACTATCCAAGGTTTTTAATTCCTTGTCCCCCTTAGTTCCTTCTACATTTGATGATGATACTAAAAGTTTTTAATTCTTGTCCCCTTAGTTCCTTCTACATTTGATGATGATACTATCCAAGGTTTTTAATTCCTTGTCCCCCTTAGTTCCTTCTACATTTGATGATGATACTATCCAAGGTTTTTAATTCCTTGTCCCCCTTAGTTCCTTCTACATTTGATGATGATACTATCCAAGGTTTTTAATTCCTTGTCCCCCTTAGTTCCTTCTACATTTGATGATGATATTCAAGGTTTTTAAGTCCTTGTCCCCCTTAGTTCCTTCTATATTTGATAATGACAATATTCAAGGTTTTCAAGTCCTCCTCCTCCTTAGTTCCTTCTGCATTTGATAATGATATTCAAGGTTTTCAATTTCTTGTCCCCCTTAGTTCCTTCTTTTGATGATGATACTATCCAAGGTTTTCAAGTCCTTGTCCCCCTTAGTTCCTTCTATATTTAATGAATGACAATATTCAAGGTTTTCAAGTCCTTGTCCCTCTTAGTATGACAATATTCAAGGTTTATAAGGATCAATCCTTAGAATAAGACAAAGAAACTGTTTGACAGGAAATGAAATGAGCAGAGAAAATAATCCTTCTGCCATTTATGCAATTCTTCAATGATGTAGCAACAAGTAGAGGTAACAGAAGCTAATCCCCATCAAAAACTATGGAAACAGCAAAAACTCCAATAAAAATCATTCCAAATTTAACCACAATGCAACTTTCTTTCAATTTCAAGCTATTTATTTAAACCAATATGCAGCAACTTGGAGATATCTGTGCAAAAAGTCCTCCACGAAAAAACTTGTTTAATCTTTGCCATGAACTTACTCGGGGAGCAGCTGACAAATAATAAATCTACGCTATGCCACTAATCAACATCAAAGAATCATCATTCATATAACCTTTGACCTTCGTAATCATACCTGACATGCCTCATTAATGCTATCAACAAGGGAATTAAGACAATGCATGAACTTTCATATATGAAGATTCGTCACCAATACTATGAAGATCCCAGAGCTTAGAACAAAAAGCTTACTTGTCTGGACAAGAACTGAACACCAGGGTATCAAAACAAACAACTACCAATTACAACTCTCAACATAACGCTGTTATAGAGAAAACATTTCTACAATCAATTAATAATTAATTTTACAATCCATACTAGACGACAGGTACTTAATTTTAATAGTCGGTATTCAACTTTTGGTACACAAAAATATGATTAATATATTATTTATAGAAGCAATTGATATGATGGAGTATAAACATGTGCAATGAACACAAGAAATTCAAATTAATTAAGCAACTCTTTGTTTAGTTCTAAAAATTGTTAAATAACAAAATGATGAACATGATCTTTTGTTTTGATGATTGGCACATGAGAAACTGAGTAAAGCTTTAGTGAAATATAAGAAACATGAAAATAGTAAAATAACAAAATTCATCTTCTTCTTTTGTTTTGGTGATTGCAACATCAGAAACTGAGTAAAGAAAGCTTGAGTGGGAAAGAAGATACACCCAGTTTCAGTTGCAAATTACATCCCCATAATCTTAAATGACAGACTAACACAAAACTATAAAACAAATGAACACTTCAAAGCTGTGCTTAGTGATGTTTTCACTTGTACACCACAAAAGTGATTTAACGAAGCTAACAACGCAATAGAATTGAACTACTTTCCAATGGCAGGAAAGGTTGATTTCACAACCTACAAGCTGAACACACGCCTCTAGTTAACCACAGGAAACCATCAAATAGGATCAAATGCTTTTTTCCTTGAGAGCAAAAGCAACGAAGGACGATCGACTCCATAAAGCAGAAACATATGCACATTCAAGTCACTGTGTAGGTTTCAAGTCACTGTGTAGGTCATTAGAAGTAAATTTGCACTATTGCATTATGGGGATAAACGTAATTGAATATCAAAGACATGGCAATAACAGTTGGCGATCTGCGTTACTTCCTGGAAGGCCAACTGATTTAAGAGGCTGAACGCTGGGATTGTAATCCTTTACCTTTTTCATGCAATTAGTTTCAAAATGAACTCAGACTATATATGATTATTGCAGTGTCTCACCATGTTGTATTCAAATATCTTTTGATTGATTGAAATTAGTTGACTTGACTGACTGATTTAATTAGTTTGACTTTATTGATTAGTTTAATTGTTGCACCTGAATATGATAAAAATTGCAGTTTTTTTTTTTTTTTTTTTTAAGGAATTGAGCAGCCTGCAAAGCCATACAATACAGATTTGCATAAAAATGGCATATTATAATATACTATACTCTTTCAAATTAAGACATGAAAAATGTGTAAAATGGTGAATTTAACCAATTTGGATGACTCTCTTTATGATAATCATTGTTTTAATCAATGTTATTGCAATTAAGATTCATTTTGCCTCAATTCATCCATAGATTCGTTTCACCTAATATTTTAGGATGTGTACAGACAGCCATTGATCAAATCCATGACCCTAGTTTTTTTCAGAGGGCGCGCTCCACCCTGACCCTCATTGCCTCCACCTTAGGTGCCCCTGGCCCTCATTGCCTCCACCCCAGGTGCCCGTGCCCCTGGCCCTCATTGCCTCCACCCCAGATGCACCTGCCCCTGGCCCTCATTGCCTCCACCCCAGGTGCCACTGGCCCTCATTGCCTCCACCCCAGGTGCCTCTGGCCCTCATTGCCTCCACCCAAAGTGCCCCTTTTCACTGCACCCTACATTTTGTTTAAAGAACTCCATAGTTTTGATTACTTTTTTGCTTTTTGTCTTTGGTGGTTCCCCAATACAAAAAGATGCAGAGACATTACTTGTTGTATTGATTACTCCCTTATTAGCATTTTATGTGCCCCCACACCTGCCCTCAAAGTGTGCTTGCTGGCTTATAAATGTCCCTTTTGGTCAGTGACACAGCCTATTTCTGGATCAAGCTAGTGGTTTGAAATCATCCCTGTGTCCTTTTTCAATTGATTCTCAAATATCAAAACCAACAGAGCTATGAAGTTAGACGAAAAATCAATCAAGAAAAAGAAAAACAATAGAACCCAATAAAATTAATACGATCTCAAACTGACAATTTCCAAGAAATTTTGTGAAAGCAGATCCAGTTTACAGAAAGAGAAAACTAGTTCCTTCCAGTGCTTAATAGCTTGGGTTTTATATGAAAGCGAAAGAGATAAAACCACACGTGTTATTGAAAACTGTCACTTACTCAAATGTGCTAAATAAACAAGAAGAACTGTACCAGCAATGATAAAAGCCAAAGTGAAAGACACCCAGGGACAAAGGGGGATTGGTGAGCAGCTTTGCAAACTGTAACACGTGATAAACACATCAAATGTTAAAGAACAACAGACATCTAAACAGAAATGTTATTTTAAGAACAGTTGAAACCTGGAACCATTTCAAGTGAAAATAGATTTGTTGTTGCTTCGATTAGATTCCTGTCTTTATTGTTTGTTTGTTTGATGAGGGCTTAACGGCACCATGACAACAAGGTCAAATTGTGCCTGAGAGGTCAGATCATTTTAGAGGTAGGAAGGAAAAAAAACAGGGGGAGAATGAGAGGAATTCAAGAACAAAAGTCAGAAAGCTGTGATCGAGAGAGGAGGTGCATGGGTGTAACAAAAACAAAGTAGGGAGGGAGTGGAAAAGGGGAATTAAATATGGTTGTAGAGAGAAGCATGATGAAGGTAGGAGATAATTTTATCCGAAAGATTTTTCTGCAAGAACTCAGCAATTGAGTTGTGGGGAGGGAGGGAAGCTCTAGGAAGGTTGTACAGGAGGCAAGCAAGGAGAACGTGATGGATAGTGAGGATGCAGTGGCAATTGTTACAGAGGGGTTGGGGGGAACCAATAAGCAGGTGAGAGTTTGTTTGATGAGGGCTTAACGACACCACGACAACGAGGGCCAAATTGTGCCTGTCCTGTCTCTAAACTCTCCCGGCTTGGTTGGTGTGTGTCTGTCATCTCGCTGCTAGCTCAAGTTACACTAGGGACCTATCGTAATATATATCTCAGCTCTCACTTGCAGACACTCCATGCACAATTATAGTCGATGCCGATCTAGGATGGGAGAGGCACCATTTAACCTCTTATATTTTTGTGTTGTACTTTACACATTAAACTATCGCTCTATTGCACTGCATATTAATGTGGGCAATAAGCAGGATATGTTACTAAATCGTTCCGCCCAACTTATAATGCTTTGGGTTCCTTCTATTTTACTTTTTAGTTTACATATATATATATATACATCTGTTATTTTTTGTCAGAAGGGGGCCGGGGGAAAGGGAAGGGGGAGGGGTGAGAGGGGCACATTATTGCAGCTCATCTCTGTATACACCAGTCAGCGTAAAGACTGAATAGCTTGACCTTCAAACAACAAAACATTGATATGCAGCCTTGAACAATACCATAGGAAGGAACTATTCATGACCAATGAATTGATTGATCCCAGCCAATAGCAGCTTCTAATAGTCAAGGTTAAATCACTAAAACAGTATCCCTTACAGTAACAAAACTTTACAATTGAACCGGACCACTTTTTATGACCAGAAGTAGCTGTTTTGTGGTGACTACAGCCTTTATTATTCGATGGTTTATGTGACCAAAAGACGAGGATAATAAAAGAATTTAAGGTCTTGTAGACACTTACTATCTTCACCCTTACATGGCATCCCCGGCCTCTCAGGCACCGATGGGAAAACTGCAAAAAAAAAAAACAATATCAGCATTATTATTACTTAAAATACAGCAAGTGAAACTGACATTATATAAGATAATGGTCGACTGAGTAACTGGCAAATATGTACTTCCACATGGGAGAAGAAATGGAACCATCTCCTCAAGTGAAAGTGAAAATCTTGCTATTACAAACCAATTACTATTAAGCTATATAACCATGACATTATTTAACAATTCATTAAGAGGGCATTTCGTTCCTTTTTGAGAGTTCATCTATTTGCATTTTGAAAGACAAAGCAAATCACAAACATGATAGCTACTGTAGTTCTTTTGGTCAGAAATTAAAACAGAGTCTTGTTTGTCATGTGTTTCAGTCAAACATAATTTCATCATTCCAAAAATGGCACAAAATAAGCCATTGAGCAAACTACACCACTGGTTCAATTCCTTCCCTAATTTGGTCAAATAAGCCATTGAGCAAGCTGCACCACTGGTTAAAAAAATCTTTCCTAATTTAGTTAAATAAGCCATTAAGCAAGCTGCACCACTGCTTCAAACCCTTCCCTAATTTGGTCAAATAAGCCATAGAGCAAACTGCCTTACTGGCTCAAAGCTGTCTCTAATTTGGTCAAATAAGCCATTGAGCAAGCTGCACCACTGGTTCAAAAACTCTTTCCTAATTTAGTTAAATAAGCCATTGAGCAACCTACACCACTGGTCCAAACCCTTCCCTAATTTGGTCAAATAAGCCATAGAGCAAACTGCACCACTGGTTCAAACCCTTCCCTAATTTGGTCTTTTTTCTTCCTCTCTAAATTACATGATGGCAATTAAACCAATTAAGTTTTGATTTAATGAAGAATATAATATTGCTGCGACCTTATTAATTTTCCATTTTTCCTATTTACTGAATACTGTTTGTGATAACACAAAGTTTATATACAAATTTGTGGTACACTTTACATCTTTAACATGAAAAAGGGTTGTATTATGTGGCAAATTTATAACCAACCTTAATGTAAATGTTTGCCACTTTCAACATATCCAATAGCTTTTGAAACGATTTAGACCTTAAGGTATTCAAAGACCTTTCAGAAAGTGATATACATGAAGCTTACAGTATAAGTACTATCAGAAAAACAGGTTAAATAACCACATTACCCTTTAATTCAAAGCAATCACTCTACAGTGCTACAATGTACACGTCACCAACCCCAGTATCTCAAGCAACCTTTGTTCCTTAGTACACTGTAAAACTGTTGCGCTACACACTAAGTGAAAACAATTACGGGAGGCACCACATTTCAATTACGGCTAAATAGAGACTTTTTTATCTCTCTATCGCGGGAACTGCACAACTGGCGTGAGCCACCTTTTCAGGGAAACCTGACGATTCTCACACCATGGAAAAAATTGCACAGCTCCGTTTGAGCATCTGGGCTTTAGTTCTCTTTATAGTCTATGAGAATTTCAACACAGGACTCAGCTGCAGAAAAATTCAACCATTTAATGATTGAAACCTAGAATAGCTTAAAATTCAATCAAAATTGTTTTATGCTAATTACAGTGAACAGAAAAGGGGCACAAATAAATATCATTTGCTGAAAAATGTTTCAGTAATTGAAAACTTCCTGAAGGGTAGCTTTAATTGGGGCATTTTTTTTATGACTGAACAAAAGGTACTGTAAGGTACTGAACCATTAAAGGACAACAGTTCTTTGTCACAATAAACACAATAAAATGATTCAAAGTGTTACAAAAATAAAAATGTCACCAACTATTCTTAGGTAATTTGTTTAATAAAGCTAAAGCATGCATGTAGGAATTGGCTTAAATTTGCATAACTCCAATTTGCAATGATTAAAAACTTCCTGTTTGAAAATCAATATTTTTTAAATTGTTTATAATTGCTCTGATGTACTCGATTTTTTAAATTGTTTATAATTGCTCTGATGTACTCAAAGTGAGCATGTGGAACAAATACTAGCTTTTCAAGAATACCATAAAATGATATAGAATAGCCCAAAATACACTAAAATGTTTTCTTTTCTCACAACTTTCTTAATCAGGGCTTTAGTATACCCATCACCTATAATACAGCAATACGAGAATATGATCATTGATGGATATCCCAGATTTTCATCATCTCCCAAGACTCATATAGAGGCTAAGTAGGTAAACCCATCTTTTCTCACAGGTAATGTGAGCAAAGAAACCTAAATAGCCACTCAATGCTTTCAGCTGTCTATTTCATTTATTTCTCACAAGTTTTACACATACTAAAATTCCTCAAACTTTGAACATGCATAACTCATACAATAAATAAGCAAATAGTCATTTTAATCCCCTTTTTGTTGTAAATAGTCATTTTAATCCCTTTTTGTTGTAAATAGTCATTTTAATCCCCCTTTTTGTTGTGAATTGTCATTTTAATCCCTTTTTGTTCTTAATAGTCATTTTAATCCCTTTTTGTTGTAAATAGTAATTTTAATCCCCCTTTTTGTTGTAAATAGTCATTTTAATCCTCCTTTTTGTTGTAAATAGTCATTCTAATCCCCCTTTTTGTTGTAAATATACATTTTAATCTCCCTTTTTGTTGTAAGTAGTCATTTTAATCCCCTTTGTGTTGTAAATAGTCATTTTAGTCCCCCTTTTAGTTGTGAATAGTCATTTTAATCCCCCTTTTTGTTGTAAATAGTCATTTTAATCCCCCTTTTTGTAATAAATGGGCATTTTAATCCACCTTCTTGTTGTATGTAGTCATTTTAATCCCCTTTTTATTGTTAATAGTCATTTAAATTCCCTTCTATGCTGTAGTCATTTTAATAAAAACTGTTGAAGCTGTGGATACACACTTTAAATTGTTTTCAATCTAATGCTAATCAAAAATACATACTGCAATCATGCCTCACCTTATTTACAGCTACAAAGTCCATCCTATTTCAAACACAAGTAACACACCACAGAATGCATACACCACAGAAATCATGTAGGAGAGGAGCTATGGCTGCTATCCAATGAGACACATACACACCGGCACTGAGAACAAAAATCTGACCTAACAAATCCACACTTCCTGTGAATTATATTACTTTACAATCAATACGCTGAACAACCCTCTCTCCTAACAGCACACATGGCTGAAATCCCACTGATTATGGGATACCAATCCAGTAACGATTTCCTTCTGTTTTTTAGATGTTACTTCCTATGCAGTCTACATGGTGGAAGGGTATTATCTTTGAGTACAAGACTGGGGATAAACTTCCAACAAATCTCCCTTCCTTTTTCCTCAAACCTCACTCATGGTGTTCAATGCAAGATAATTGTGCTTCCTTTAGATATCAAAGTTCTTTTACAATTAAAGTATAAATCTGATCTTTCAAAAATTGGAGGAACTTCCTCTGAAGGAAAGTGGATACTTAAAACCTTGATTGGATTGACAAACATTACAAAATATCTGAAATTTAATTTCAGAGGACAAAGGAAGTGGATTTTAATGAAAACCTCCTTTGCAAAGTTGTTAAATGCAAAATCTAATAAAAAATGTCAATTTTCAATTTTCAGTCAAACTCATGCTACAAAACTATGCACACCCCTTGTTTGGCTTTTTCAGAGGGGTGCTCCACCCTGCCTCTTTATACAAAGCACTCAATACATTTTAATCACAAGAACATATGTCTGAGAATTATTTTGCCTTTTTTTTTATCTCACATTGATTACAGATCCAAATATTAGAAGTACACTACTTGTCATATTGATTACTCCATTCCTTATTTTTCCCAAACCTGCCTTCAAACCTTTCCCAAACCTGCCTTCAAACCTTTCCCAAACCTGCCTTCAAACCTTTCCCAAACCTGCCTTCAAACCTTTCCCAAACCTGCCTTCAAACCTGCCCTCAAAAAACCTGCCCAAACAAACCTGCCCTCCCAAACCTTCCCCTGCCATCAAACCTTTCCCAAACCTGCCATCAAACCTTTCCCAAACCTGCCTTCCCTTTCCCAAACTGCCCAAACCTTAAACCTGCCCAAACCTGCCCCCTTTCCCAAACCTGCCCCTAAACCTGTCCACAAACCTGCCCCTAAACCTGCCCCCTCAAAACTGCCCTTAAACCTGACCCAGACCTGCCCCCTCAAACCTGCCCCTTCAAACCTGCCCCTCAAAGTGATCTTGAAGCCTTATTAAATGACCCTTTTGGTCAGTAACACTCTGCCCCATTTCTGGATCATGCTAGTAGTTTGTTATGCAACAGTTATTTTGCATACTTAGGCCAAAAAGTTAATAAATCTTAGCTGGAAGTTTTTGTATTTTTTTGTATGAGAATCTTTGTGAAACTGCTTTTCCTTTAAAATACTGTGCAAAAGGATGAAACTAAACTGGATTTACATAATATTTTTTGCAACGTTCAGTAGATTTTAAATCAATCTAGCTCATGTGGCTGCTCAGTGTAGCTACATGTGATTCATTCACTTTTTATACCCTTTAAATTTGTTTGTTTGCTGTTACTTAGGTACCAACCTGACAACATATCCAACCCACTCAAAATAGTTGGTCTTAACATGCAAATGTTTTCTTGACTACGAAAAAGTTGCCTTCTAATCTACCCAAATTGTTTGAGTAAGGTTCGCTAAAATATGAGAAAATATATCTTTAGTTGTCCATTAAGGCTTGTTTTTGGTCTGTATACTTACTATGTATTGTAATGTTAGAATCTTTGTTGACTTCATACAAGCGGATTGCCTCTTCAAGCTCTTCCTGTGCAGTTATAGTACAAGGATCACCTATGCACAAAAGGAAACATCATCAAAACTTACAATTAGAACTCTTTACCTCTAGATCAATGGACTGATATATAAAATGGTGGAAGGAGGGTTGGTTGGACATGACAACCCAAAACACCTCTCAGCCACATCAGCCAATGGGTCCCAAAACAGACATTTGTGTGGAATGGGCCTACCAGATCAATGGAAGAACCCAGGGGTCTGCTAGGGCCATTCTCTAGTCTATCAAGTGAGTGCCAGATTGCAAAATGGCCTAAAATTTTAAACATATTTCTTAAAATTTATTTCTTAAAAATCCTGTTAAACTCTATGAAGGATAAGCATATTCATCCTCAAAGTACGATATTGGCAGTCCTTATGTCATGTGCCTCATTAAAGGATTATGGGTTCTCAGCTGGTGTATCAATCATTGTCAGAAGGACTGCTTTTTAAATCTAGTGCTTTCAAAATAAAACCTTGGATACTCAAAACATCTGTGCTCAAACAAAGTCATTCAGTTGACTTAATAACCCTATACCAATGACACACAGAAATAATCTCCAATGCTACTCAGTATCAACTTACATGAAAGCTCTACCCTTTAGATCTACTATTGATAATTAACATTATTAATTTCTAAAACTCTGGTCACAACAACATCCTTTAGGAGTGCAAATTGGAAAAGTGCTGACCATCATGGAAAACATCCATCATTTTGGTTCTATGGAAAATTTTAACACCAAAACTTAGTGGCATTCAGGCAATTTCAGATCTTGGAAGCTAATGAGCCCTGACGAGTTATCTGCCGAAAGCTGACTCAGTGCTTAATTATTCATGGCTCTCGGATCCAGTATTGGATTTTCACAGTTAGGATTCAATGAAACTGTTACAACTTCGAAAACACCAAAAATACAACAGTCAAACAGTCTGTTCCTACTCCAGTGATCTCATTACGAGAAAAGTTAGAGAGATATAATTTAATCTACTCCAAGGGCAAAATGTCAATTTACAATCAATGCGGACATTCAGTTATAAATTCAATTCTGGAACAAGAGAGAAATCTCTTCGAAGAGTCGTGAATCTTATACCGGCCTCTTAAGATATCAGAGACTTAAAACACATGGTTTACAGGTTATACAACATTAAAGAATAGCGTGAATTACAGGAGCGACATTATCGTAGCAATTTTTTAACACTTTCAACAACAAATATAGGATATGGGGAAAATGTAAATATGTAGTTTTCTGAAAGATGACTTTTCTTTTAATAAAATTTACTTCAAATGCAACTAAGTATACAACATATATAAACATTTAAGTATAGACAAATTTCCTTGTTAGTTCTTCAAGATTTCCCCTATACAGTTATTTGTAACAACAATTTTACAGAAGAATGCCCATGATGTTAAGGAAATAAAACCTAAACTTCCTGTTTAATTCCCCAAAATTGGGGAAACTAGTTTATGGCAAAGAAGTCAGAGGAAGCGATTTATTTCCAAGATATGGGGGACAAATTTCAATTGGCATAGTTTATTTCAATGAGTCAAAGCAATGTCTTATATCCAAGAATCAAAGGCAGCAATTTGTTTTCAAGAACACAGGCAACAATCTATTTCCAAGAATAGGAGCAACTTTTTTCTTAGGTATGATTAGGAGTAAGGGGGGGGGTGCATTATTTTTTGATGTACTTCATATAGTTTATAGTAACTTATTGTATTGTACCTTCTTCGTCAACCCATTTCATCGTAAACACCTGTTCCGGTGCAAAGTTGCAGATATCCCTCATGTCCGTGCATAGTGCTTCGTACGTGGTCCCTGCATCGATGGTCACACATAGTATGTCTCTGAAAAAAAGAAAAAGAAAAGTAGATTCTCTTGAATTGTGCTTCCTGGGAAAATGGAGAAAAAAATCAGATTCAAACTTTTTTTTTAATTACAGGAAATTTTCATAAGATAGAAAAATACAGTATAAGATGAAATATGGAAATTTAGTTAAGGGATCAAGCTGGCAGCTGGAAAGTGAGAGCATTTGTTTTTGCTAATAATACATTATTTATCTGTGGCTAATTTCTTAGATATTCCATATATCTGTGACTAATTTCATAGATATACTATATATCTGTGGCTAATTTCATAGATATACTACATATCTGTGGCTAATTTTATAGATATACTATATATCTGTAGCTAATTTCATAGATATACTATATATCTGTGGCTAATTTCATAGATATACTACATATCTGTGGCTAATTTTATAGATATACTATATATCTGTAGCTAATTTCATAGATATACTATATATCTGTGGCTAATTTCATAGATATACTAAATATCTGTGGCTAATTTCATAAACATACTAATTATCTATGGCTAATTTCATAGATATTATATATCTGTGGTTAATTCTATAGATGTACTGATATTATATATATCTGTGACTAATTCTTTAGATGTACTATCTATATGTGGCTAATTTCATAGATATTTTATATATCTGTGAATAATTCCATAGATATACTATAAATATATCATATATCTGTGGCTAATTCCATAGATATACCATATATCTGTGGCTAATTTATGAAGATTTTCAACCAACAGAAGTCGCATTACACGATTTTCACCCATGGATCGCGTGCAAGGAAACAAATTGCAAAAAGTCAATGAGAAAACAAATTTTGAGTATTCATGTCAGGATTGAATAATATTTATGATATTCCGTATCACAAAGGTACTCAATTTAGTGTGAGACTCAACTTAAATACGCCCTCACTTTTGGGCTGCTAGAGCTCCTTTAACAACAGCACAAAAAGGTAGAATAAAACTACATACTATATATTGTAAGATGGCGCTGTATCTAATGTGCACACCTCCTGGTGTGCACAAAACTTGTAATAATTAACTGCGATAAGAATGCAACAGAAACACCCACAAAGTTTCCAAAACCACAGGAATTTGTAGAAGCAAATAATCTGTTTTAATAAACACAATTATTTCACATTTCCAAATAAAAACTTGCAATTTTCCTGCTAAATTAGTTTCGCAGTGAAATCAATATGTATGTATCACAGTACTCTGAAATGAATTAAGACTAGCTTGTTCCTTGCCACAGTATAAGCAGTTCAATCTTCTTATATCCCATACACAGAGTAATATGCTATGTAAAATACTGTACACAAAGTAGTATGCTATGTAAAGTACTGTACCAGACACAGCTCCCTTCATAGAAGAATATAACGAAGTGTTATTCCTGTACAAACTACCAAGCCTTCCCAAAATTGGGAGCTCTTTCCGCTTCTATGCACAAACTGTAAAAAATTGAACCTTTTTCCTGAAAAGATTCATATATGATCAAGGGCAGGCCAGACTGTTAAGGATTTGTACAAACAATGTCACATAAAAGGGGTATGTCAGACAGGGTGTGAAGGTTGTCAT
Organism: Chiridota heheva; assembly: GCA_020152595.1. NCBI lineage: Eukaryota > Metazoa > Echinodermata > Holothuroidea > Apodida > Chiridotidae > Chiridota > Chiridota heheva. The sequence continues at coordinate 270,400 of JAIGNY010003987.1, read as the reverse complement.
ATGGCAATTTACTTCAGCAGTTAATATTTTCAATTGGTATATTCTCATCATATGAAAAGCTTTAGAAGCAAAGCAATGCTTTTGTGTTACAGTTGTTTTTTTTGCATTGTTGTCTCGAACTTGCTAACCATTTAGAACTTTCTCCCTGTGGTATCAGAACCACCTGTGACACTATAATTCTCATGGTTACAATACAACATAAGAACAACACAGAACGTGTTCCAATGCGCACAGGATTGCTACAATCGTATCTTTATCAAATGCCTGATTGAAAGGAATATTCCTTTGCTCCAAAATTTTGTATTCCAAATATGATAGTTGACACTTTAAGAGACATAATGGTGAAAAAAATTTTTTTATATTAGCTTAGTCAACAATGAATGAGGTCATATTGTCTACATCTATAAAAAGTCAAATTTCCTTTGGAAAAAAAAAAACAGGTCATATTTGATCTACATTTCACTATAAGGCAGAAGGTTATCAAAGAAAAACTATTCTATGAACAGTACCCTTAACTTTAAAAGCTAAAAATAATTATTTTGACCAACAAATATTTAATTTGACCTGAAATTAGGCAAGGAACAACAATTGTGTGATCAATTGAAGATGAAATTAGTTAATGGTTCATTGCATTGTGCTTTGGGGTCAAGGTTGAATCAAACTCTGCAGGGACCAACTCCTCCAGGTGATTCTTAAAACCTAAACTCATATCAAATGAGACAGGATATTGCTAAAAATTTGGTCAATTATTGAAATGTAGCAATTTCAATTTCATACTTTAAACCAAAAATTACATAATGTTCCATTGCCTAACCTGGAAAATCATCTTAAATTGTTGCAAGATTTACAATGAAATTTTTAATTACTTGAGAAATTGTCCACATACCATCAGCTCTTTGTTGTTATTGAACAGACCCCTAGCTTTGCTGTTTTACAGGGGCGGCCCACCCTTCCCCCTAAAGGTCCCCCCCCCCCTGGTTCCGCCCTGCCCCTTATGAGGAAACAAATTATCATGATTATTTTTAATTTATTTATTTCTATTTTTTTTTATGTTTTGGTTTTTTTTACCTAATAATCCTAATTAACCTCATAAATGAATACCTTACATGGATACAGAACACAAAATGATAGCATAGTAAACATTTGTCCTGTTTGGCTAATGAATGGTCCTTATCAATCAGAATAGTTTCATTCTGAGATGTGTGATTAAAGCTAAAATCCCAGAGCTTCTTCACCATGGAATTGAGCCTTAATGGACTCCATGGGACTCCCAGAACTCCATGTTGAAAAGACGCAGTGTTTCGCAAGCATTAATGTGCCCCTCAACAAGTCTCGCACCATGCCCCTTTTACAATAAAGCTAGGGGCCTGTTGAATATCCAAACATACATTTGGTTTGTCCAAAACTAAAGACCATGCCAAAGGTACACATGGTGTGTAAATATTGCTATGGGAATATGAAAGCTTAAAGTTAAGTCTTATTTGTAAAAACAAATTTGGGGGAGGGGGTGGAGGAAAGAATCTTATAACCATAGACTTCCCATACCAGTATTCCTATACAACTGTAAACTTGAACAAAAGAGAATATTAAAGTAGTTTCTTCACTATTTTGTTTCGTTTGAAGTTCTCTTTCATATAGGATGGACTCGCTGGACCCCCGAACTAATCATTTAAAGCTCTCAGTTAACAGGTCACCAACCTTCCATAGTAGACTTACTAAACCAGTCACTTCTACATAGATAACCTTAGATATTGAAGTAGTTTCTTCACCATCTAAGTCCTCTTTCATATAAGATGGACTTGCTTAACCACTAAACAAATCTTGTGCTCATACCACTTTAATCCAACCATTCCTTTGCCCTATAAACTTAGCTCTGAATTGTCATATTTGGATGATCAAAAGTATTCACTATTCTTAGCCCCTAGCAGTTGATGAATAAGCAACGATTATGAAATATAAAACCTAATCCAAATCTCCACCTTCTTTCTTTCAATACACTTTGCAGCAAATTCTTGGGGGGGTTTATACAATGTAAATGAAAGGAACCATATGTTTGGATTCTGCTCTTTAAGGCTAACCTGTGTGAATAAGTACTGCTAGCTTTCTATTCTGAAAGATGTCCTTCTCAGCATGCTAAGCTTAAATAAAAGGCCAGTGAATAAGGCCATGAAGAAATGTTTCACTTGAAGCCTACGGGTGAAGGTGGAATTAATGGTAGTAAGAATAGCCAGATATGAAGACATGTTTCATATTGTAGTATATGAAAGAAATTTGATCCAATAACATTTGAAGAGGTTACTATGGTGATTAAATGATTTTTGAATAATAAACTGTTTAATTTCAATACTGTCATTCGCAGCTTATTGGAATGGCAAGCAATTTTAACTGGCAGATTTAGCTAAATTTGCATTCCATTTTAAAACCTGAATTTTGTTTAATTCTTTTTATCTTTAGAAAAGGATGCTGTTATAGCAAAAGCAAAAAGACACAATTTGTATGATTTTGAAAGTTACGTTTTTTGTACATATCGTCCCTCAATATATGAGACCAATACAAAAAAAAGAAGACAAGTTCACTCATTTCAATCTAATATGAAATTATAAATTCCACTTTCATAAGGATTTTAGCATGTTCATATTTGGACATATCCACAAACTACACTAAAGCAAAAACAAGATTTCATGCGAAGGATGTATAATACGATTGTGATATTAAAGCAAAAACCAATTTGTCTCATCTGTTTTAAAGTTAAAGATCGAAAAACACTTCATCTGCAATACAAATATATCAGTCTTTCCTTTCTGTATCTAGCTATTCGGCATATCTCCCTCTTTAATCGGGTAAAGCATGATAGAAAAGTTTTCAGTATTTTAATCTCTAAGATTATTATGAACATCAAAGAACGCTTCCATCTTGACATATTCTTCACAATCTTTCCTGCATGATTCTGGCTATGCATGTACTATCTATCAATCCAGATAAGGCACGGCATACTGTATCGGCTGACAGGAAGTGAAAAGTTTGTAACAGGAATGCATAGTCCAAACCACACCTGAACACATGCCAAGCTGGCAAAATACAGGCTAGGCTCACATAGCAATAGCAAAAACACTTCAGTGCACACCCTTGAACAAAGTTCAGTTAGTTCAACAAAGAAGGTTAATGTATGCAATCGCCATGCCAACTGCATATAACTAGCATATTTGTCACGAGTGAATGATTATAACGCTTTTGGGCTTACTTAGTATATGAAAGGAAATCTTTGCAAGAATTTTTGGTCTGCTAGCAAGTTATCATTTTATATGTAACATTTTCAAAACTGTAAACTAGTAAGAATTTGATTAAAAACATGATAGCCTATTGGTCAACTGTAGACCCCTAGCTTTGCTGTTTCACAGAGGTGGCCCACCCTGCCCCTCTGTGGGCCCGCCCTGGCCCCCTGGGTCCGCCCTGTCCCTCATGAGAAAAAAATGTAAATTCTTTTTTAGATATAATAGCCTCATAAATGAAATACCTTATATGGATACAGAACACAGAATGATAGCATAGTAAGCAATTGTCCTGTTTGGCTAATGACTGGTCCTTATCAGTCAGAATAGCTTCATTCTGAGATGTGTGATTAAAGCTATAACCCCAGAGCTTCTTCACCAGGAGAATGAGCCTAAAGGGGGCACCTGGACTCCACGCTGAAAAGATACAGGGTTTCGTGCGCGCATTAATTGCCCCTCAACAAGTCTGGCACCCTTTTCAAATAAAGCTAGGGGTCTGAACTGTGTTTCTAAGGTATCAACACTGACCACAAGGAATGAAAAATATCATCACAATTTAAAAATATTTAGGCTAAAAACATACAAACTTGTTTGAAAAGACTGACTGACGCTGGTATCAAAAATTTAAATTATAATGGAGCCACATTGCTATTTGTTCTTCCCTCATGGCATCAATATTTGCTCTTTTGGTTATATATCAATAATGAAGCAAATCTTACAAAAATTTGACAAGTATTTGCCATTCAAGAACAAAGCAATACCCTTCTGAATATCATCATAAACATGCGTTCATCAATCCAACCAATCGAAAGCGATCGACAAACATCAACAGAGATCCACTTCCATTATTCATGACTTAAAGTATCCACCCAATTAATACCAGGCATGAATTATCAAACTATTTTTCATATTTTGAATACGGTGAAATATCATTTAGACAAAGTTCTTACAAGCTGATCAAAATCTAACTGAAAAGTGTATAGTGTAATATATTAACTGGTACAGTAGCTCCAAGTGTTTAGGTAACTTTCAATTTCTTTCCTAAAATTTTCTTCTAATGTTCAGCAAGTTGATTGCAGTTATTGTTATTATTCTTAACCTCTTAAACTACATAATATTGGTAGAGAATTAAAATAAAATAATGGAAGTGCGAACAGAAATAGACAATGTAGGTTGAATTGCACACAGAAATAGATAATGTAGGTTGAATTGCACACAGAAATAGATAATGTGGGTTAAATTGCACACAGAAATAGATAATGTAGGTTGAATTGCACACAGAAATAGATCATGTAGGTTTAAATGCACACAGAAATAGATAATGTAGGTTGAAATGCACACAGAAATAGATAATGTAGGTTGAAATGCACACAGAAATAGATAATGTAGGTTGAATTGCACACAGAAATAGATAATGTAGGTTGAAATGCATACAGAAATAGATAATGTAGGTTGAAATGCACACAGAAATAGATAATGTAGGTTGAAATGCACACAGAAATAGATAATGTAGGTTGAATTGCACACAGAAATAGATAATGTGGGTTGAAATGCACACAGAAATATATAATGTAAGTTGAATTGCACACAGAAATAAAGATAATGTAGGTTGAATTGCACACATAAATAGATAATGTAGGTTGAAATGCACACAGAAATAGATAATGTAGGTTGAATTGCACACAGAAATAGATAATGTAGGTTGAATTGCACACAGAAATAAATAATGTAGGTTGAAATGCACACAGAAATAGATAATGTAGGTTGAATTGCACACAGAAATAGATAATGTAGGTTGAAATGCACACAGAAATAGATAATGTAGGTTGAAATGCACACAGAAATAGATAATGTAGGTTAAATTGCACACAGAAATAGATAATGTAGGTTGAATTGCACACAGAAATGGATAATGTAGGTTGAAATAGACACACAAATGGATAATGTGGGTTGAAATGGACACAGAAATAGATAATGTAGGTTGAATTGCACACAGAAATGGATAATGTAGGTTGAAATGCACAGAAATAGATAATGTAGGTTGAATTGCACACAGAAATAGATAATGTAGGTTGAATTGCACACAGAAATAGATAATGTAGGTTGAAATGCACACAGAAATAGATAATGTAGGTTAAATTGCACACAGAAATAGATAATGTAGGTTGAATTGCACACAGAAATGGATAATGTAGGTTGAAATAGACACACAAATGGATAATGTAGGTTGAAATGGACACAGAAATAGATAATGTAGGTTGAAATGCACACAGAAATAGATAATGTAGGTTGAAATGCACACAGAAATAGATAATGTAGGTATTCTCATCCCAAAATTTGTAGAAAATAGTACAAATAAAGACCTGGCAATCCCAAGTGTAAAATGGTCCAGTATTAAGTTTTGTTAATGCAAAGTTTTTTTTTATTTATTTGTATTTAAATACCAGAGAGAGAGAGAGAGAGTTGAACACACAATTACAATGACGGGGTCGTCGCCTGCGTATTCGGTTATGATAGTACAGATGCTATTACGAAACGCTTAATACGACCCGGACGAGAACACAGGTACGACATACGGACAGACATAACATCGACAACCAAGTCAAAGTTGACTTGGTTTGAATACCAAATAAAATGAACCAATTTTAGTTCCAACTGTTGGCAGACTTTAAAGAAGCACTCTGCTAAAATGAGAGGGTGTATTATTCTGGGGTCTCTAGAATATTCTAATACATTTTTATTGCATGTAATGATAACCTTTGATACAGTGCTCGAAATTAACATAAACCCGGGAGCTGCTTGATTTTATATATACGTGCTTGCTCAATTTCCAGCATTCACATCCATCGGCTTCAGGCTAGTTGTATAATCATAGTTGTATAATCATAGTTGCATAATCATAAAATTCCAGTATGTTTATGTCAGACGTAAAGAAAAGGAGCTTCTGACAAGTTCAGTCGGGCTAGTGAAAAATGAGAACTGTGAGAAAGCCTTACAGCCTAGTACATGATACACCAATGCTAATTTCGAGCCATGTTGTGATATGAATATGTAAATCAACTCTTATCATTTCTAGTGATATCAAAAGTGGGACCTCCATTACTTAAAAATTCCCGTGACATGGCAAAAAATACCCCCCCACCTTTCGACCAAGCCCCTTTAATTAATACTGCTGTATTTTAAAAGACAGCTTTTATAACATTGTACATGATTTATTATTTATTTTTGTATGATATTCAATACTTTTTTGTATTGCTTTCATTTGTCTTTGTTTCGAAAGTTAAATTGATTCAAAACATCTCATGTGGAAACAATGTGTTGCAGCACTAATTAGTAGTAATGACAAGATCTACTGATAGATGCAATGATATAAATGAAACAAAAGTTACGTTTAACCGTATACGGCAGTGTGAAATAATTTACACACTGTGCTTTCAAACTGCTTTTAAATGGAATTTCAAAGCGAAAGTGTAGGTTAAGAAGCTTTCATTTAGGTTGCTTTTTATTCTGTGATGTGTATTCACATTATTCATATGGTGTAATTAGCATATTTTTCTACAATATGTTAACAGAAACAGGCAAAAATTGGTAAATGAAGGAAAACAAGCTTTTGGAATTTTCAAGACTTCATAATAGTGAGCTTCCACTCATAATCTCCCACAACCAGAAATCAAAGTAATTTAATTAAATTGGAACACACTGACCACTTGATCCGGCCACTTGATCAATCATATCCCACTTGATCAATCATATATCCCATTCGTTACCCCACAGACTTACTTTTACAAATCTCCAATCCTCATTCTCAGCCTCTATTCTCCACCGTGTTCTCAATCCAAAATCCAACAAAGTTTCAATTCCTGTCTGAAACTACCAAGCACAACTTTGAACATCTTGTCCTGTATTTTGACCATCTCATAAAACTTAGATGTCGTTTCTCCAATTTATGGAAGATAATTAAATGGGAAAGTACTCATCTCTCCATCCAATCCTGACGTATCAAAACATGCTACCATGTGCTCAGGCAAACCGTTATCCAATGTACTTACTATATTCAACGCAGCAAATACCCTGTATACCACCAGATATCAATTTAAGAAAGTGGTGTCCGCATAAAGTAATTCATTATTTTTGGTATACATCCCAAGGAGGTAAAGCACCTTTCTTATTCAATGTCACAAGCATGCTTTGTAGTAAGTTGCATAGACAGCCTCGCATAGATCTGTAGACTAGGCCCCAGAAGGTGTTTCTCATAGGTTCACAGTACCAGCACAATAACGATGGATTATAATACTGGTATGATCCATGCATGTATACGTACACTAATTCCCTCTAACAGCAATACATGCATGCAGCTGTACTTAGCATAGCACAAAAGAAAACTCGTTAGGTGAGCATAATACTTTTCTGAATTTCAACTTATTCTGATGTTTTGATAAAGATCTGAAGATAACATCTTTATCTCTATATTTTACTCATGGTTGAGTACGATTTGGATCAAGTGAACAATTTACTACATGATGTTTTCTTTAAAAACTAGAATGGTAAATACCGCCATGGATCGCAGTAAAAAGGTTTAAAACAAAATCAATTCTACAATGAAGTTTTTGACTAAAATAACTCATGAAACCCCAACATGGTAAGAAAACTCTTCCCCCCCCCCCCCATCACAACTGGATGCATCTTCTGTATGCATATCCATTTTTGTATCTGTTATTAATGAATATTCTGCTCATTAACCAGATGATGATGAGGAGTTGAGGTCAGAAGTTGAAGTGAGAACTGGGAAGGAGAGCGATTGAGGGAAGGGGTTGAAGTGAGAACTGGGATGGAGAGCGATTGAGGGAAGGGGTTGAAGTGAGAACTGGGATGGAGAGCGGTTGGGGGAAGGGGTTGAAGTGAGAACTGGGATGGAGAGCGGTTGGGGGAAGGGGTTGAAGTGAGAACTGGGATGGGGAGCGATTGAGGGAAGGGGTTGAAGTGAGAACTGAGATGGAGAGCGATTGAGGGAAGGGGTTGAAGTGAGAACTGAGATGGAGGGCGGTTGGGGGAAGGGGTTGAAGTGAGAACTGGGATGGGGAGCGGTTGGGGAAGGGGTTGAAGTGAGAACTGGGATGGGGAGCGGTTGGGGGAAGAAGTTGAAGTGAGAACTTGGATGGGGAGCGGTTGGGGGAAGGAGTTGATGTGAGAACTGGGATGAGGAGCGGTTGGGAGAAGGGGTTGAAGTGAGAACTGGGATGGGGAGTGGTTGGGGGAAAGGGTTGAAGTGAGAACTGGGATGGGGGCGGTTGGGGGAAAGGGTTGAGACTAAAGTGAAAACTCGGATGGGGAGAGACTAACCCTTTTATACGCTTTGAATAAAGAACTTATAAAAGCAGGTTAACACAGTCTACATAAAAAAATTCTTGTACAACTATCTCCATTGACATTACATGATATGATGGGTGATTTCTCTGAACAGTGTTACATTTTTCATTTGAGATACTCTGCTGAACTCATTCTTTATAATATTTCTGAACCGCGATCTGCCTGAGCAATGTAGCAGAACGCATAAACAACATTCAGGGAATAGACAAGAAGCGATTGAATTAGAAAAACATTGCGTCTTTTCAACCACAAAACAGAATCATACAAGAACAAATATACCATGCTTTGTGCTCAAAATTATTAGAATATGCAGGTACGGCTAAAGGGGATTAAAGATTACTCATAACTTGAGCTCTTATCCTAATGTGTGTTACACACGCTATATACATCTTGTCTGTGTCATCAAAATACAAATTCTCGTTAACCAAATTAAAAGTAGTACTGTATCACACATATGGCCGGTGGCAAATTTTTGTTTTATCTTGTAGAAACGCTTGAGAGATCATCTGTGAAAGTTGAGGCTGTAATTGCATGCATTTACACATGCTGCAGTGGAGATGTTTTCATCTTTGCAGGCTTTTCACACTTAAAGGTCGCAAGAGGCAAGCAAGCATTTGCATGAGAGACTACATTTGATAGGCAAAGTGAAGTAAGAAATAGAAATGTTTCACTATCACTGATTATATTCATGTCACAATTAATTTAATATACAAAAATGAACACACAAGAATTAAAGGTGCACTAGACCGAAAGGATAAGTTCAGGGGTCGAGCGAGTCCATCTTATATGAAAGAGAACTTCAAAAGAAACAAAATGGTGAAGAAAGCATTCACAAATCTTATTCTGTTAAGAAGATATTTAAATTGATAAAGTTTGGTATCATTTGTGTAGAAACGACTGAAATCAGACTAGTTGTCATAGCCTCAGATTCCCTCAAGTCTTTATGTATTCTACCATATTTTGTCCTGCAATTTTGTGGCTCAAAAACCATGGGATATGTCAAAAAAGTAGTCAAACTAAATCTAGGAATGGTATTTATAATATACCACCCGAAGAACATTCGAGGAAAAATAATCTAAATAGTAAAAAACTAAAATGAGCTTTCTTTAAAATAAATAAAGACTTTGAGGAATCTGAGGCTGACATCACAACTAGTCTGATTTCAGTCGTTTCTACAGAAATAATACCAAAACTTTAACCTTGAATATCTCCTTAACAGAATAAGATTTTTGAATGCTTTCTTCACCATTTTGTTTCTTTTGAAGCCCTCTTTCATATAAGATGGACATGCTTGACCATTAAACTAATCCTTGAAAAGTGCTTAGGACATATTTCTAAGAGGTCGCCCCCAAAATTAAATGCTTATCTAGCATGTAACGGCATAGCAATTTTCTGGTTAATATGAATATTTAAGTTAAGTTTGCCATCACGTCGTCTGTGGGCTACGGAGATATGAAGTTAATTGATCAGTTGTGAATAATTAGATTTGTGAAATTTGCAAAAACGAGCACCTACACTTTTGGTCTAGTACATGCTCCTTTAAACTTCCCATTGTATATTTTAAACATTTCCTAAATTCTGTTTCTCTTTCTCAATTCTTATTTCCAATCAGGATGTAATATTCTGAACCCAAATATCTGTAAACACTCCAAATATCTTGAGTTGTCATAAAAATTGAAAGACTTTTAAAATTTTCAGAGATGAAAGAAGTTTCTTGAAGACTGTACTGATGTCATCTATTTCACACTTTGCTTATAAATAAAGTCCAAAATTATGCCAAGCTCAGAGAGATCTTGTAAAAACACCAATTGAAATCTTCATGTTGTTTTATTTGTTGGACATGGAAATTTTACAACCAGTGGCAGCGCCAGGAGACAAAATATGTCACTTTACAAAATTTTCTGGGGGGGACACGCGAAGGGGCAAAGTGATCTCATGAAGGGCTAAATCTCCCCCCATGCCTTCCCATAGCGCCACCACTGTTGGCAATTAGAACAAAACCCAAGCTTTTCTCTACCATAGGTGGCATATGATGCAAGGTAAATGGTATAATTGGGTTGAAAAGTTGATTAATTAGGAAGAATCAGTTTGTATGTGACATTTTTTTAATTATCTAGAACTATAAAGGGTTGCAAAATCACTGCAATAACTAAATTTACTGACTAATATCTAGCTCTTAGCTAAGAGGCTGCAGCGCAATGATTGAATTTGTACAAATACTATAATCATACTATACACAAAGATGTGTGTGTTTTTTTTACAATCATCAGGCAGTAGGGTCGTCGAGAGGAATCGTGGAGCCCAGGAGAAAACTAAGAATCCGGGCCCACTATGATGTGTACAATCCCTTATGGCCCCACCCATATGTGTACAATCCCATGTGTACGAACAATCCCTTATGACCCCCATATAATGTGTACGATCCATGTGTGTAGCAACAATCCCTTATGATCCCTATATGTGTACGATCCCTTATGACCCCCATATGTGTATGATTCCTTACGATCCCCATAAAATGTATACGATCCCTTATGACCCGGGACCCCTCAAACACTACGCCCAGGGGGAAATTCCCCCGGCTCACCCCCCATATCGACGGCCTGTCAGGAAGGATAAAAATGAATTCTTCTCTAACCACTGCAGAGTCTACTGACTGATGAAAATTTAACGAAAAAAACTTGGATTTTGAAATTTTCATCAAAACATATTTACGTTTGTTAGGGTGAGGGTGTAAAGCCACTCTTTCTACACCAATCACTTTTAAACATACTTGTGAGGTCTTGATATCTCCTGCCCTGAATGGAACATGATATTGATACTTACTTCACAATTCTGGCTGCCTTTTTCCCCTCTCTTATTCAATGACTGACCATGGAACCATTCCTTTAAACTCATTCTGATAACCTCATCTATTCAAACCAGTTGATATCTCAAAATGTACTACATCAGCAACGGAGAACATTTGACCATTCATGCAACTAGCATAACAAAACGATCCAGATTTTCCTCCTCTTTACACTAAAACCATTAAAACCCCAAATATCTCACTTATCATACTCGCAAAGCAGCATGGATAAATTCACAATGTGTATACTTACATTCAGCGGTCATCACCAGCTGTCAATGTATCATCCAAATCGTAAACACGTTTCTCTTCTTCACACTAATGCACTTGTCAGTTGTATGACTCACCCATACAATCCCCGGCAATATCAGTCAAAGGTGGGTCATAAACATATGAAATAGTGACTCACATGTGCATCATTGTACAAAATTGTCAGTCACCAGAGTGATTCTGGGGTGGGTCAATTTACTTCAGACCCATTGACTTAGTACAGAGGTGATTGATTTGGAGTAAGTCATTTCACAAAAACTGTCAGTCACTTAAGTGACTGAGGGGTGCGTCAATGTACATGTTTTGTCCACCCACTTTGGTGCAATAACTCACCTTGTCCGGGGGTGTAGGGGTGAGTCACACAACTGACAAGTGCATAAAAACCATTACAACCCAAAATATCTCCCATACATCAGCTATCTAACAAGCAGAATAAGAGAAAGATAATTCACACACTGTACTTACATTCAGCGGTCCTAATGAACATCAACGCAGCAAAGGTATTTCTCTAATTTACACTAAATCTCTTCTTTACACTACAACCAACCATTAATGCAAACCAAAGCTTCCATATACATCACTTGTCAAACTAGCAGAAAAGCACTAAAGATAATTCACAAGCTGTACTTACATTCAGCGGTCATCACCAACCCCCAATGAACATCCACACAGAAATGACCAGCATATTTGTTTATAACTTCTAAACAATTTGAGATTATCTCTCCCAAGCTCATCTGTGAAGTGGGGTGGTCAAACGTTGGTTTAGATCTAACACGTCTCATCCCTCGTTCCCTTGTTTATATTAATGTGTGAATGGTTGGATCAATACATTAAACTTGCTGTTGTGTGCCATAAATCAAGGTAATCAATACTGAACAACTTCACCACCAGGATTGGATTGTAAGGAGGAATCAATAAAACATACTGATACAACTTCCACTAACGTTGTTGCCAAACAAAGATGCCATCTGGACTGTGCTGTATGGTTGGTGCCCTTGTTCGTTCTGATTCTCAAATTAGGAAACTGAGAATAGCACACATTTCATTACTATTCATCGTTGTGTTAACAAATAGCTCCACATTCAAAATAATGGTATTCATAAGTTTTAGTACAAGTGTGTTGGAGCAGGCCTGAATGGTGAAAGTGACAAAAAATTATTTGTAGTGTGATTTTTACAGGGTTTTAATTATTCTATGCATTAGCCAGATGTGACATTCATAATGGAAGTGTTTTTTATTGATTAAAATGTATGGTGGTTCTAAATGAGAAAATGAAAAGTGCATCTTCTTAAAATAAAAAAATTAAATACAAAAATTACTTTTTTTTTTAAATGTCGTTTTAAAGAATCTCTAAATCTGAAACAATTAAATGTTATACAAAAGTACCCCAGACACTAAATCTATGACTTTAAACACTCAAAATTCTGTGAAGTAGTCTTCATATATTCTTAAAAAGTTTTGACTTTTAAGGCTTTGGTTAATCAAAGAATTGATCAAAATTGATCAAAATTGATAAATAAGTCATATAAAACTACACTACTGGAGCACAAGATTAGAACGATGGAATTTCATACAACAATACGTGTAATAATTAACCAAACTCATCACCAACTTTACATTCTTTCTTCAATGGGCATGGAAATTGAAAGCTTTAAACCCATTAATTTTGACTTAATTTTGAAATTTACGGTAAATTTATTTTATTTTCAATAGATTTTTGGTCATGATTTTGTTGTTACTAACATTGAAGAATACATTAAAAACTACTGTGATCAGCCAAAACTTGAAACTACAGTAAGTAAGCTATTCTCATAATTAAAGACAGGTTAATGAGTGCTTTGGTTTGGTGCCAGGGCAGAGGGAAGAGTCAATTTAACTACGAGGAAAGAGTACTCGGGTGATCAATTGAAAAAGTTTTAAAGTGTTGTGTGAACAATGTAATTTCTTTCTTTTGATTAGGTAAGATAAGTATTACAACAGAATTTGTGCTGCAAGTAAGAATCCTAAGATAGACCAGGATCAGGATCATGACCAGGATCAGGATCATGACCAGGATCATGACCAGGATCAGGATCATGACCAGGATCGTAGTGGGGGACTGGTGGGCGACTAGTCGCAATTTTGGGTGCAGCACCCTTCTATAATGCATATCCCAAATCCAAACATTCCAAGGAAAAACTATTGCTATCCAAAAATTGTACTTGTCCTGACTAAAAAAAGGAGGGGGGAGGGGGTGGACATTCCCCCTAAAATTTGGGCCCTGTACCACACTTTACAAACTTGATTTGAGTCATGGACAAGAAATATACCATATTCTTTGAGCTTGGCAGCAAGTGGGTACAAACTGAGGATGTACTTAGTACTAATAAATATATATCGCCCGTCTGCTATCTTTTGTTTTTCTCCTTCCCTCACCTACAAATCTGTTCTTCTATTATCATAAAGGTTCTGATTGTTAAACAGCCCTTTTAGCCATCAGACGGAAGATACTCAGCAGATGGCTGATTGCGTAACGAATAAGATTTTTTATTGATCGTGTATTGATTGATTGATTTTGTGGGGCAGTTTAGAGGGAAACAAAATTGGCCATTGCTACAGAATTCTGTTTGTGTAATAAACTGAAGCTAAGTGGCGTGTGCCACATTGATTACCTTAAGTGACCATCTGTACACTGCTCATCTCCTTGTCTTCATAAAGCTAGTCTTAGCCAGCTGAATTGCTGATGTTCAAGGCCACAAAGTGTACAGGATGACATGATAGTAAATTTCCTTCCAGAAATGGAGGGAAGGGAGGAGAGGGGGAGGGGAGGGGGGGGGGGGGGGAGACGGATTCTGACAAAAACTATTCATTTTTTGAATCCCTGATGGGGACTAAAAATCTCAATGTTCCCCAGGAAATATGAGCATGTTTCCACTTGAAAACAAGCTCGCAATCAGATCCATTGCAGGTGATCATATCTGCCATAAGAACCTTCACCAGGTGTGATCAGTCGCTTGATCTTCATCCTAGGCGAGGTAGGATCATGATCTGGAGCAGGCGATCAGATCCACGGATGAGATTCTCAGAAAACTATGAAAGCAAATCAGTAACCTTGAAATGATTTAGTACATACTTTCCAGCTTGCTTGTGCCTCGCGATCAGATGCCCTGTAGTGGGTCTGATCGTGGCTTGTGCCTGAATGAAAACGCATGACATTGTATCTCCCACAATCATCAATCAAGGTTATCATCAGGGGACTGTGATTCAGAGACAAGTGAGGACATGTCCTATGACCCTGGTGCATGTCCCTGGTGCATGTCCCTGGAGCCTAAGCTTTTCCCCAACTGCTTGTTTATCCTATTAAAACCTGGCAGAACTTTCAACATAAGGGAGTAATACCATGGAGTTGTAAAGTTATCAAACATGACATCAATATATATTCTTTCCATGCTTATCAATTCATGTCTATTCTATTGCTCATCAATTCATGTCTCTTCTACTGCACGTAGCAAGCAATTCAATGAAGAATTTCTTTTCTTTGTCATCATGATAAAAAATGTATTGTTTGAATTTATTAACAACCAGCATTTTAGGTTGCAAGAAAATCTCACCATTAATATTTAGTGTGTACTTCCAGGAATTGTGATTATTTCGAAAGAATGATCAAGTAGTTGATTATCATCTGTTTTCTCTAACTTTCCATTCAAGTATATTTTCTATTAATGTGTAAGTTCAAGAATTAGTAAAATTTTGTTCCAAGGTTATTGAACAAAAACGTTGCTATTCTGTCTATACTATGTCTGTAAAATTGAAAGTTACTTCATACTTAGTGACTTTCGCCATAAAAGTCTGACAGGATTTCCTGGTACTTTGATCTGGATTTTACTCTCTTCTACAGACAAACAGCAAAAGCTTCCGTTCCACTATGCTTTAGCATCTCCAGCAGAGGGGTTTTCCCCATATATAAAGCTTTCAGTAAATTATGGCTCAAACCAAGTGGTATATAATTCTGATGTAATTTATCAAAGCTAAAATACTTTATTTCAAGAGATTGTGAAATCTAAAGATTGCTTGAAATACAGTCTGGAAAATTGTAATATAACAATTTTTTTTAATTTTCCTGTTTCTGTTTAATCACACCCAGACTCTCTTGCAAGCCAAACATTATAGAGGGAGGGTAGAAGGGGTGTATGAGTAAAACATGCTCAGTTTTAGTCAATGTCAGTCAATAGGTTAAACCGAGTGGCGGCTTAGAATAGATTTGAAAGGATTAGTTCCGCAGTCAAAAAAGTTCATCTTATTTGAAAGGACTTTCAAACATGCAAAATGGTGAAGAAAGCATTCAAAAATCTAATTCTTTTAAGGAGATATTTAAGTTTAAAGTTTTGTATTATCTCTGTAGAAATGACTGGTGTAAAAAGTCTATTATGAAAGGATGGCATCTTATCCTCACACACTTAACAATTGTTAATGTACTTTAGATAACATTTATTTTTTTAAATTATACTTTTTAAATTATTTTTCTTCGACCTTTCTTCAAGTGTTAAATTATAGTAACCATTACTAGATTCTGTTTTACTACTTTCCTGACATATCCAATGGTTTTTAAGCCACACAATATGACAGAATTTACATATATACTTTGAGGAATCATAAGGCTGTGACGTCTTAACTATTCAGAATTTCAGTCATACACAAATGATTTCAAACTTTAAACAAATATCTCCTTAATAGAATAAGATTTTGGAATGCTTTTTTCCCCATTTTATTGACTTCCTGACCTCTAAACTAATCTTTTAAAGCAACTTTGCTATAATGCTGTCTCTACACATCCATATATCTTTAAAGACTACGCCCTTCAGACTTGGAATTTACCTCACAGATGACTGAACAAAGGAGAATCTGAAAGTGTGTACAGACCAATGAGGTCATCAGTCCTATGGTGCCAATTGTGTATGATCTTGATGTCTGACATTAAATAAACTGTCAATGTTGGCAACAGAATGAACCTCTTATCACAAGTTCAGGGTTTGTTTGCATTAGATAGTGTCTACAAGTGTTCAATTGTTCTCTATCATTTCATATCAGTTCTAACAATTATCTATGAAAAGCAGCCTATTATTCCCGTCAAGTCAAATCTCAGAACAAGTATACTTAAATTCCATGGTCATGTGAAAATATTGGCCTGTTTATTCATTCTGTAAGGGAGTTTTTAATTCTGAGTGGACTAGACTTTAAATAGCGAAAATCGTAGGTTAAAGTTTTTTTTTCTTTCTTTGGAACGGCAAGTCTACGGTTGAAAATTTTGTAATAAATATGTAGATTTTTCTCCTTTTTTTTTTTCTAGAAAAAAAAAGAAAACTTAGCAACTTTAGGTAAGTTCTTCCCCCTAAAATGCCACTAAAATGAAACTAACAAAACTATGTTTCTTGTGAATATGGTTCAAGTAGCTACAATAACAACAATGGGTTAATATGGAACAATACAAATGTATGCAAATCCATACATCACAAATTTGCATAAATTTATTTTGCATATTAAAGTGTTAAAATTGAAACAGCTGTAAAACATTCCACTGTCATCTGATTTTGAAGGAAATTTACCTTAAAGGTATATTAGTTTTTTTGAAAGATTTTTAAGTCACTAATAGATTGTGAAATGAGGTGATGTTGCCTGCATAGAAGCTTAATTGTGGCTTTCACTGTACAATTGACTGTAACGCAATGTATGATCAAAACCAGACATCGCAACTGATACAAATCCTCTTGCCCTTATTAACATGCTTTCCAGCCTCTGTCACACCTGCCATCCAACTCTCATGTTCCACATGCCATACCATGCTACTTCCCTCCCTACAGGAAATCATACATAAAAATCCAGATGCTATTTCACCACATGACCCACATGCCATCATACCTGCAATCAAGATGAAATCATACCATATGACTTGCTACCCTGTCCCATATACCATGCCACCCTGTCCCACATGCCTGTACCATGCGCCATACCACGTGCCGTCCCACCATGTCCCACATGCTATCTCTCCTTGTACCAAGTGCCATCCCACCCGGTCCCACAGGCCATTCCACTCCGTCCCACAGGCCATTCCATGCTATCCCACATGCTATCCCACTCTGTCCCACATGTCATCCCATCCTGTCCCACATTCCTTGGCACCCTGTTCCACATTCCAACCTATCCTACATGCCACCCTATTCCAAATGCCATCTCACCCTTTCCCATATTTCATCCTGTCCTGTCCCCCATGCTATCCCACCTTCATCCTAATTCCTACATCTACCTATCATTTTACCATCTTCCACCCTACATTCATTCCTCTTACTCCCATCCCCTCACTTCCATTAACTCAACATGCCCATTCACCTACCATACCATTCACCTGCTATCCCCCGTTCATCTACCATTCAACTACCGCCCTCTATTCTCCAACATGACCCATTCACCTACCACCCCCATTTACCTACCATCATCCACTTACCTACTAATCCAACCCACCTTTTGCCATCAAGTCATCTACTAAAGATACTTTTAACCAACTCATCATTCCAACCTTCTCTATAACCTCCCTGATCTATCTACCAAATTAGAATAAAAATTCAGTATAGATTAATTTGTATTTTATCATAAGTCTATTATGTGTCCACTCTATTCAAGCGAAGACCTTTTGTTTTTTTGCTATTCATTTGCAAGACACTTCATTATACTTATATTCAGTCGTCAGATCCATTATTCACCTCTTTTTTTTTTTTTGGCTATTCATTCGCAAGACACTTCATTAAAAATTTCATTCAATCCTCACATCTATTATTCAACTTTTTTTCATCCCAGAACAAATCCTTTGCTGCAATTCAAGTCTGGAATGTATTTGTTTTCTATATAAATTTCTTTTCACAAAAATAGTTGGAATTCCTTTCCTAGGGCAGCAATCTTTTGTTCCATAGTAGCTGAACAATGCATGAGGTCAGACAGACAATAGATGTGGAAGGACAGACGAACAAACAGACGGACGGACGAACGGACAAACGGTAAAAATGCTATATCCCTTCTTCACCAACTTTGTTGGCTAGAGGATAAAAAAATCACTTAATAAGTTAACTTGATTTTATTTACAACCAGCATTTTTGGTTGTAAGAAAATCTTACCATCAATATTTAGTGTGTACTTCCAAGAAATGTTATTATTTAGAAATAATGATCAAGTAGTTGATTATCATCTGTTTTCTCTGACGTTTACTTCAAGTATATTTTCTATTAATGTGTAAGTTCAATAATAATTCAAATTTTGCTCCAAGCTTATTAAGTTAACAAGTTAATGATAAGTTAATAAGTGTTCTGTTCAACCATATATCGAAAAGAGCATAAACTTTCAGACCTTGAAAATTTTCAAAATCCCTCCTCCTGCTTTAGGTTAGAGGTATGATGAAGATCAAATCTTCCTTGTTAAGAATTATCTTTCCTTTTTTAAAGGGAAATGGCAAAGGGTTAAAAAACAATGGTTTACATAAGAAATGGAGACAATGTTCCCTCCATATATCACATGAGTACATGTAACACAAAAATTTGCATATCTGCCCATAAATGCACAAAAAACTTCAAAAAGACTGTAAAATGGCCAATTTTTAACCTATTTTGATGACTATTTTGGGGGGTTGCTTCATGGTTTTTAGATATATTTAACTAATCTACCTGTTCATATAACGTAAACAAATGTTGATCGTTTTTTAAAAAGATTTTTACCCTTTATCTGTGACAATTCTATTGTGAGGGCCTTAAAACCTTAAACAGATCAAAACTCAACTTCCTTCTCTTGACATGAAGGCGTAAATTAAAGTACCAAATATATTTAAGCCAGCAAAATGCAATATTAAGGAAAAAGTATAACGTAAGATACATTTTCAAATTTTCACAACAGGATTAAGGATTATTGATAATTACCTCTGGATAATATCCAATCATGATCCTGTGTTCAAACCATGTGATTAGCAAAAGGCATCTATTTGAAAGCTTCCTGTAAAAGCCAAATTTTCACCCAAATCTAAAGCCATGACTCGAGTAGTCCACTCCTTCCTATTGTGACTATACTCTGCAACCTTTTCCTGTACCGTCCACATTCTGTCTACACTGATTTGATGAACGTGAGGAAACAAAAAATGCCGCGTGGAACCAACTTCCTGTCCGCCCTCACAGCACTGGCAGTGTAATGTTCCAAAAGAACGCACGCAATGAGATATAACACACAAAAATGCCCAGTCACACAAGCTTCAGTACACACTATTCATTCAAGTATATTTGAACTTCCAGATCAGATACCTGTACTTTGAACTGTGCCCATATGATAAAGAAAAGAATACCGACATACGAATTTGGTTTGATATTAAAGATATGGAGGTATAGTAAACGGAAAAAATAACAAAAACGAAACTATGGCGCGATAGGGAGTTTAAACTCAAAGCACTTCTGCATATAAAAGAATGGAACTTGACTTATCAAATCCTGCTAGTGTGGAGGTGTATTGTTATACAAAATATGAGTAGGCTGTGTCAATATTTAATGAAAGGGGTGGCTTTCTGCCCAAAAATTCCCTCCTGATTTGATTATATTCTTATAACCAATCATACATAAGGTTTTATATGGGCATACTGTATAGCATTTTTCATCTTAAATACACTTTTTGTAACTAAGCAACAAACTTTATTGTTTTTAATATCTGTATCATTCTTTTTAATGTATTCATTTAACATTTCATGTGGGGGCACAATAGATTTCTTTGGAGAAATGCACCCCTTCCCACAAGGAAAACAAACAGTTGTGAAAGAAAATGGCGCACCGTAGACCTACATGGTGGTTGGTTGGCTTAAGAAGTTTCATCAAGTCCCAAAAGACCTCCCTTGAGTATTGACGTCAAGACGCCCACAGCTGTTTTATTAACCAGTCATGTAGCACAAGTTGGAGACCCACCAGGAATGGAAACCAGGGCGCTACATCGGAAAGCTGAATAAACTTGACCACACTGCCACATGTTTTAGAAAAATACAACCACAACGGTAAATACCATCATGGTTCACATGCTCATGCAAATTGACACCATTATCATACGATCCAGCCAATTATAAAAATGACAACTCACACTAAGTCCCACATGGCATCCCATGTCCCACATGGCATCCCATGTCCCACATGGCATCCCATGTCCCACATGGCATCCCATGTCCCACATGGCATCCCATGTCCCACATGGCATCCATGTCCCACATGGCATCCCATGTCCCACATGGCATCCCATGTCCCACATGGCATCCCATGTCCCACATGGCATCCCATGTCCCACATGGCATCCCATGTCCCACATGGCATCCCATGTCCCACATGGCATCCCATGTCCCACATGGCATCCATGTCCCACATGGCATCCCATGTCCCACATGGCATCCCATGTCCCACATGGCATCCATGTCCCACATGGCATCCCATGTCCCACATGGCATCCCATGTCCCACATGGCATCCCATGTCCCACATGGCATCCCATGTCCCACATGGCATCCATGTCCCACATGGCATCCCATGTCCCACATGGCATCCCATGTCCCACATGGCATCCCATGTCCCACATGGCATCCCATGTCCCACATGGCATCCCATGTCCCACATGGCATCCATGTCCCACATGGCATCCCATGTCCCACATGGCATCCATGTCCCACATGGCATCCCATGTCCCACATGGCATCCCATGTCCCACATGGCATCCCATGTCCCACATGGCATCCATGTCCCACATGGCATCCCATGTCCCACATGGCATCCCATGTCCCACATGGCATCCCATGTCCCACATGGCATCCCATGTCCCACATGGCATCCCATGTCCCACATGGCATCCCATGTCCCACATGGCATCCCATGTCCCACATGGCATCCCATGTCCCACATGGCATCCCATGTCCCACATGGCATCCCATGTCCCACATGGCATCCCATGTCCCACATGGCATCCCATGTCCCACATGGCATCCCATGTCCCACATGGCATCCCATGTCCCACATGGCATCCCATGTCCCACATGGCATCCCATGTCCCACATGGCATCCCATGTCCCACATGGCATCCCATGTCCCACATGGCATCCCATGTCCCACATGGCATCCCATGTCCCACATGGCATCCCATGTCCCACATGGCATCCCATGTCCCACATGGCATCCCATGTCCCACATGGCATCCCATGTCCCACGTGGCATCCCATGTCCCACGTGGCATCCCATGTCCCACGTGGCATCCCATGTCCCACGTGGCATCCCATGTCCCACGTGGCATCCCATGTCCCACGTGGCATCCCATGTCCCACGTGGCATCCCATGTCCCACGTGGCATCCCATGTCCCACTTGGCATCCCATGTCCCCATGTCCCACGTGGCATCCCATGTCCCACGTGGCATCCCATGTCCCACGTGGCATCCCATGTCCCACGTGGCATCCCATGTCCCACGTGGCATCCCATGTCCAACGTCGCATCCCATGTCCAACGTGGCATCCCATGTCCCACGTGGCATCCCATGTCCCACGTGGCATCCCATGTCCCACGTGGCATCCCATGTCCCACGTGGCATCCCATGTCCCACGTGGCATCCCATGTCCCACGTGGCATCCCATGTCCCACGTGGCATCCCATGTCCCACGTGGCATCCATGTCTCACATGGCATCCATGTCTCACATGGCATCCCATGTCCTACATGGCATCCATGTCCCATATGGCATCCCATGTCCCACATGGCATCCCATGTGGGACCCCACCATATGTCCCACATGACATCATATCCCATCCCTTGTCCCACATGGCATTCCACCATATCTCCTACATTGCATTCCACCATATATCCCACATGGCATTCCACCATATGTCCCATGTGGCATTCTACCATTTATCCCACATGGCATCCCATACTATGACCCACATGGCATCCCACCCTATGTTCCACATGGATCCCATCCCATGTCCCAAAAGGCATCCCACCCCATGTCCCACTCCCAGATGACACCCAATATCCCACTCCTACATGACATCGCATCCCATGTCCCACATGGCATTCCACCATACCTCCCACATGACATTCTACCAAACAGTATGTCACACATGGCATTCCACCATATGTCCCACATGTCATTCCACCATATGTCCCACATGGCATCCCACCCTACGACCTACATGGCATCCCACCCTATGTTCCACATAAATCCCACCCTGTTTCACATGAATCCCAACCTATGTCCCACATTAATTTAATCATATGTCCCACATGGCATCCCTCCCTATGTCCCCCATGACATCCCATCTTATGTCCTGCTTTAGTGGCTTCCCACCCAATGTCCCACATAGAATTTCACATTAAGTCCCGCATTGGATCCCATCATATGTTCCACATGGTATCCCTCCTAATGTCCCAATGACATCTTACTTTATGTCCCACATGGCATCACATCCCATTTCCCCATGGCCTCCTACCCTATGTCCCACATAGCCTCCTATCCTAGCTATGTCCAAGATGGCATCCCACCCCATGGCATCCCATCTCATGTCCCATATGGCATCCCACCCCATGTCCCACATGGCATCCCACCCCATGTCTTACATGACATCCCAAACCATAGCACTCCACCCTATGTCCCCCATGACATATTCCACCATATATCCTACATGGCATACCACCCTGTTCCACATGGCATCTCACCCTATGTCCCACATGGGATCCCACCCCATGTCGCAATTGGCATCCCATCCCATGTCCTAATTGGCATCCCACACCATGTCCCAATTAGTCTAACAATACACTTTTCAAAAAAACTTTTCCTAAATCTTTACCTATTTAGCACCACGACAGGATTAAGTTCTCTGATTCGATGTTTGTGATCAACTATTCAAACGTCTGCAAATAAGTTTTAGGATGTTCCACTAACCTGCAGGTTGATTTTTCCCTGACAACAATTTTTTGGTTCAAATAATTTCATTTAGTATAAAAATTGTGTGCGAAAACAAATAAATAAAAGACAAGAAATGTTTAAAATAAATAATTGTACTTTATAAGTATTATCTTAATTTCTTTTCCTCAAATAATCTCAAACATAATACCCCCGCTAAAATGTTATAGCAGCATTTTAAACTTTGACCCTACTTTCGAGAGCTTGTCAGATGATTTTATGGACTAAAAAGTAGCCTAGTAAAAACTTCAATAAAAGTAAGTAAAATCAACGTAAAAACAGTTTTTGAAGACATGGATGGGCTTCAAACATTATGAATAAAGCATTGCATTGTGGGTGAAAAAAAGGGTGAAATGGTTTCGTTTTCACAAAGATCTTAAAACTGAGATTTTCCTATGTTTTAACGCAAGGCTTAAAACAGTACAACAGGGTATAGGTTTCTGTCGTACCCTCGGACAGCCAGCCATCACTGACGGCAGCCATACTAACACGGCTGGCATCAGTCAGACCAAAGAGCTTCCATCCAATGAGTGGAAATGATAGTGGTAAATTTATATCCTAACTGATAAATGCAAGACGAAAATTAATGGAAAATAAATGAAAAGGGAACGCACACCACGGGGGTTCAACCATTTTCATTACACTGACATGATGAAATGTCTTCTACAGAGTGAAATCAACCACACAAACCACAATACTGCACACTAACAAACCTAATATGAAGAAAATAGGTAAGGAACATACTATAAGCAATCCTGCAAAATAATTGAAAACAAAACTTTATTTTCAATAATCCCGATAATAATCCAAGCATTGTCAATAAAGTTAAGCTGTGAAGCAGCCAAAACCACCATAACATATACTGCACATGTTCACACCAGGGATTGGTTATTTGGGATAAGTGTTCACACACAAAGCAAGTCTGCAATACCTCGCGCTTGAGATATCCAAGGGTGTCTAAGACATGCACAGTTCGGATTTAACATGGGATTCCCCTCAAATATTGCATGGCCCACTCAATGCTCCTTAACCTTCCCGTGAAATATAAACAAAGTTAGTACGGTATCCCAATGACCTAATTAGAAGTTATAGCGTGGCTATAAACGAAAGATTTGCACGTGGGTCGGTCAGTGGTTGGGAGATATGTACTGTGATTTGATAATGAATGGATATGGGCAGAAATTCCTTGTGTGTGTATTTGACGGGTTATGTTAATGAGCCCTAGCCTGGGCCTAGCGCCTTCCTTATGTTCCATCTGATCCCAGGTACCATGGAAATGTTAAGTGTTAAGCATATGGACCCCAGGTGAAATGTGAAGGCAATAACATAGTGGGTAAAGATTGACACGAGAAGAAGGTTGGTTAGATGATTTCATTAATTTATGCAAACTTTAAAAAACAAACACAAAAATTGAAATAACATTTGTTTACAAGGAGCATGATTTCCTAAACAGATAATAGAACAATCGGTTAAACGGATAAACCATCACAACCTTACTAGCAGCAGCCCTGGGATACCCCGTTGAATGCTATCAAATGTCTTCATGATCTAGCTCCTTCATATCTTAAAGAACTCATCATTATACGTACAGGTCGAACAGGTTTACGCTCTCCTTCTAACACCATGGGCATTCTCCCCGACATTCCTCTCACAAAACGCAGAACATTTAAAGACAGGTCGTTTGCTGTAGCTGCCCCTGTCACATGGAATAGTTTGCCATCTTCTCTTCATTGCATCAATAACTACGACAATTTCAAATGGGAACTAAAAACTTTTTTGTTCACTCAGGCTTTTTTATAATTGTTTGTGTTTATCTTTAACCTATGAACTTTATTAACTTTACGAACAGTTTTATTTATTTTCTGTACAGCGCCGCTGAATGTGCATTGTATAGATATTGAGAGCTATATAAATATATAAACATAAACATACTACCCAGCGATGATTCTTCCACATGTCCACGAACACTATAAACAAGTTTGGAAACAAACTTTTATTTCTAGCATTCTGCTGCCTGGGCCATACGGCACATTAGTAACAAGTACCGGCTTACGCAATGCCACGTGCGTTCACTATCCTTAGATAGTGCACTTAAGTTTAAAATTATAAGCCCAGTGATAGATAGTGCATTTAAGTAGAACGTTCTAGCCCCCGCAATGCAATGTAGCACAATTAGACTTACTGACACTCGAGACTTACTGTGCGACAAGCAAAAATGATCAAACAACAACTTCACATGTTATCTTCTAGGTTATGTCATGACTTATTAGGAACTCGTATTCCAATCCTATATGATATGATACAGCGTGGCCTAAATAAGATTTGCATATTCATTCACAGAATGTCAGAATTCGGATTGGAAAATACTGCGATATGATTAACAACAAGACGCATACATTTATTTCCGGACTTGCACGTACGTGTATGGAGAATACCACAGCCCAGCACGGTACCGGTACGAAACGCGAATAGGATTACTGTCTATAGCTAAAAGAGCTATTTTAAGCACCATTACGTATTGAAATCTGACACTTTTGTAGACAAAAATTTTACCTTTCGGGAGCTTTAATGAAAAAACTACATGGAATATCTCTTATATAAAATAAGTTTTATGAATCATACAAAAATCTCGCTTGAGCCAGAATCTCAAGAGCAAAATTGTTAAAACCTAGGTGGAGATGCATTTTAACACAAACCTTTGTACAGGCACATACATATAAGAGCTCACTTACGATTTGATAAGCTCCAATCATTACACTTTGTGTAATGGGTAGAGCTAAACACTTCAACATTTCAGAGGAAATCTGTGGACGGCCATACTCACCACTACATTGGTTCACATTATGTTTCGCATGCTCACCAAAAAACAGAAGACACCTTTGTGATGTCACTGAATGTTTCAGGTACTCTGATTGAGTGCTTATAGACCAATTCATGTGCATCCTTATGTATATCTGACCATCCACAGTTTAATGAACTTGTACAGAATTTGAGACATGGCAATAACCTTAAACAGGGATTCTGTCTCACGATAATTGCTTGACACATCACCAATAAATCCGATATATACAAGTAAAGTCACTTCTGTGGCAGCAATTGATTGGCTTGTTAGAGACTTGGTAAATATTTTGACTAATCAGAAATGTTGGACTGGAGGGTATCTTTATCTCTGCGTTAACACGCTATCTTGCTTTTAAACATAGAGATATACAGGACTTTGAATCTATTCAGATTCTATACATAACTTCTGTAAACAAGAAATTTGGATTTTCAAATATTGGAACACATGATAGTTCACGTAAAGTAAATCAGCAAGGGTATTATTTATAGAAGGGAAACTTTACATAAATGTGCAATGTAAAATCAAGGAAGCTACATGTAGCAACTGCATGCCTAGGGGACACATATTTCTTAGAAAGCAAGATCTCCCCTCTCCATAGAGAAAATCAACAAGCAGATTCTCTCGTTTTTACTGAATATATTCCTGGATTGTCCCAATTTAGAAAATTAAGATTTGACTAAATGACCTGTTTTGGTAACCCTCACAAGTCCGATTAACCCTCTATATAATCAATTACACTGTACATTTTACCACATTGAACCTTTTCATTTGTTATGTCCAGACCACCCTTCCAAAAGCCTGGTTTGCTGTCAGACTCTCAACCCAACACGACGACGAGTGAACACACAATTACAATGACGGGGTCGTCGCCTGCGTATTCGGTTATGATAGTAACAATGCTATCACGAAACGCTTAATACGACCCAGACGAGAACATAGGTACGACGTACGGACAAACATAACATCGACAAACAAGTCAATGTCCACGGCCTTTGATAACCAGTTGTGGTGCACTGGCGTCTCTACCCACCCCAGGCTTGAACCCAGGGCCTCATGGTCTGTAGACAGGTATGATAACCGCTACGCCACAGTAGGTAGATACCAACCCAACATATTTCCTAACTGCTTTTATATTAATCATCATTTGAAATCAATGTTTCGTGAATACTAAACAGCTTCTATTTCCAAAATGGATTTCTATTGTCAAATGGACTGGAATACAGCCTTTACATTACCATTATAGTCCTTTTTGGCACTTAATATACTCTGTAACATAATAGTAAACAACAATTTTGGTTGTATATTCTGGTACAGAGTTTATTAAGTACCAAAAAAGGAGCATAATGGTAATGTGACGGCTTTATTCTGGTCCAATTTGACAATAGAAATCCATTTTGAAAATAGAAGCTGTTACTATTTTGTAATTGATTAATTAAAGTTTTTTTTATGCTTACCTACCTGCCCATGTTCTGGTACAGCAAACAACAATCATTTAATGGATGGCTGTACAGACTAACCCTTTCTGTATTCTATGTGTTTGATGTTTCTTTACTCTATACACCGAGTCCTAATACATGTTTTAACTATTAAATCTATATCAATTCATTTATTTTCTATTACAACTGCATGAATTCGTTTATTTTCTATTACAACTGTATCAATTCATTCATTTTCTATTACAACAGCATCAATTCATTTATTTTATATTACAACAGCATCAATTCATTTATTTTCTATTACAACTGCATCAATTCATTTATTTTCTATTACAACTGCATGAATTCGTTTATTTTCTATTACAACTGTATTAATTCATTTATTTTCTATTACAACAGCATCAATTCATTTATTTTCTATTACAACTGCATCAATTCATTTTTTTCTATTACAACTGCATCAATTCATTAGGTCATTTAACCTGTCCAAACTCTCCTTTCTATTAACACTAACTCTCTATGTGAATCACTGTCTAAACTGTACTTTGAAAGAGTGGGGAGGCAGGAGGCTTGCTTGATTGCACTGCTCAAATCTTCCTTTAGCTATAAAAATCTTTAGATTGATTCAAATTTGTTCCGATTGTTTTCTTATACCTTTTTAGTTATATACATTTACATTTTTGCTTTCCCTGACACTGTGCCTTGACCACCATCTTCATTAATATTAATCAACTTTCAATATTATCATTAACTTGTAAGAGGCAGAGGGCCAAATGTTTATCACACTTGCAGACAAGAAACAAAATCTATGGGCAAAATGTTTATCACACTTGCAGACAAGAAACAAAATCTATACTCCAGTTCGTACCAATAGCATTACCTTTTCTGTCAATTTCCTCCCCTCCCCTAGGGGAGTGAAGTAGCTTACAGGGCGCCAGTCTCATACTCAAAAGGTACTGGGATTGAATTTCAGCCAGGGCGCTGAGCTGAGTCCTTGAGCAAGACACTTCATCCCATTTGCTTAGCTTCACTCAGCTGTACCAGTTTCGGCTGGGGGTTAACCTGCAATGGACTGGTGTCACATCCAGGGAAGTCCATGTACTCCCATCTGCTGAGTACCATGGAAACCAAATATAAGCTTCGGCTCTATAAGCCCTCAAGGCTTGATGAAGTTTAACATAACTGCCCTCCCCAAACAAAGTTTGGCTTATACGCCACTAAGATTTTTTGGCCATCTTTCATCTGCATACCTAATGGCAACTTTCTTCCTTTTGTACTGATTTATACTTCCACAAATGTTTTCACCAATTATATTACTTAGTCTGGTCAATCTTTTTTCTTTCTGTTTTTCTCAAAATGCGAATCATTTTTCTCCTTTCCTGCCACTTATAAGAGGGTGATTGTTAACTAGGAACATACATGTACAATGTTATATTCAATTATCCACAACCATATGCATTTAGCCTCAAGATTATTTCATCAGCCTCAATTCCATCAATTAAATTGTTTACAGCAAAAGAAATTCATTCCTCGCATTCTTAAATTTTTTCCCTCCTAAAATGCAAATCAGCTTCCACCTGTTCTAATGAAGCTGACAGTGCTACTATCATACCATTTGTGGAGCGTTGAACATAAATCAACCAATAAGATCCGCCCCTTGTCCGAAGACAAACCTCATTCACAAATTAACTCTCCAGTCATTTCATAAAAGCTGGTGCAGGCATGAGGAGATTAATTAGATCCATACAAAGTGCTGGTCTTTATAAGGATCAATATACCAGATAGCAGTGACTAACACAACATATGTTTATGGTATGCATGACTATTGGACACTTCTAGCTTACAAGATGGAGAAGAAACCAAAGCTAATGCACTCCGCTTGGCAAACGCTTTAAAGAGAATGCATGCCTTTTCTTTTACTGCAGAATGTTTGTTCCTTCCACGAAATAAAACACGGCAAGAGAAGATCTTGTTGCAAGAAATCATTGTCATGAATTTGATGTCTTTCAAAAAATATAATTTATCCTTTAAAAATAACAAGAAGCACTATCTTTAAGCATAAAATATTTGTAACATACCGATACATACAGACACTTAACCATTACTCTACCAGGGCTTTGAAAAATGTGAGCCCAATTTTCATTAAAAAAAAAAATTATATGCATTTTTGACAACCTTTTTTCATTAAAGTTTGGTTGGGATGGAAGCTAAGATATTTATTTTTTTGAGTAATGAAAACCAATTTAGGAAACATTGGACAAAAATATCCAGAATAAAAATTTTGGCTAAATTTGGTCAACAAATAAATGGTCAAATTTTGCAGAAGTATAACTTCTTGTCAATACTGAAAACAGAGATTTGTGTTACATATTTAAATTCTTTATACAATTTACTTTCCAATGATGCTAATCTAGAATTTTTAGAAAAAAAAGAAAGATGAAAAAACACCCAAAATGATTTTAGTCAAATGACCCCTGAAAACTACAGCAGAAAAATTATAACACAGTAGTCACAGTGAGACTCGAACCTGGTGCGCTCGCGTGCTGGCTGCATTCATATTCACTACACCAGATGATCATTGAAAATGCTGTGGTGAAATTGAATTATTATAGGAAAGGGTCAAATAAAGGGAATATGCCTGTAATTTATATATCAAATGAAAGGAAATTGCAAGCACTTTCGAACAGCGATTCAACGAAGCATGTGCGATGTACCGTTTTGGTACACAATTTTTTTTTAAATGGGTCAAAAATCATCCCTAAAAAGAATTGGAACAACTTTTGGCTCACTCACAGCTTCTATACCTGGGAATCTCAACATGTATACGGAAAGGACGTTTTTTTTGACTTGTTGCAGTTCCCCTTTTGCCTACTTACAAAAGAGCAGTGACATCATAGATCCAGGCATCTCAACTAAGCAAATATTTCATGCACGAAATACTGTCTATAAAAATGAAACTAGAATTCTTATCTGTATTTAAAGTTATGTCTTTATATATTAACAGGATGATAATGATACCAGACGTTCAAAGTCTAGGAAAGCACAGCCCTAAACGCAGAATAGAAGGAAGGCGTGAACGCTGCAATGAACTTAGTACTACTGCTATGTGTATCACGTGCATGAAGCGTATAATGTACATGTATGCTATTCTGGAGTACAATGAAATATCTCAGAATTTGATCTAGATACAATCTTCCTTTGAGCATTGGTTATGCTTAGGAATATGAAACAATAAGCTGATATGACCTGGAAAGGAAGAACGGGTTAAACTGAGTAAAATAATACCAGGTAAATTTTGGGCAATTTGCTACAGAGGAATATGAAACCATAATTTAACTTACCATAAAAATGTCAACATTGTCTTTACTAACTCTGGGCGTCTTTTATTTTTTTGTGTGGTGGTGGTGGTGGTGTTAGTTTGGGCTTTTTATGGGGTAACTAACCCTTCTTAGTTCGTAATTTCATTATGTTATGTTATGTTATTTGGTATGACTGCGGATAACAGCTCTAGGTCAAACTGTAGTAAACGTTATAATACTACAATGTGTATAACATAATGAATATATGACAAAACACACTGTTGGTATATATCTGGAGTGTTATGACAAATCTAAGGTATTGATCTAGATAGAAAATTCCTTTTTGCATTTGTTTCAAATTGTGTAAGGAATATGAAACCATGAATTGGTATGACTTGGGGAGGGAGGAGGGGAGGGGAAGAACAGAAGCCATTTATGTTAAAACTTAATTTTAAAGGGTAATTTGGCCGAATGTTACACAGCACTGTTGGAAGTTGCAATACGACTCTAACAGTGCAGAATGCAATGCAATCTAATGCTGTTTTCACAACACTTAAAAGTTCTCTTTTTTCATTGCCTTTGAACAATTAGTTTGATAATCATATCACCAGTTTAATGCTTTTTACAAACAACTCACTTCATCAATTATTTTAAAATAAATATTTCAACATGAAAATTCATTCAAAACCACATGTGGTATGGGCACTTTCTCATACAGTCAGAATCGAAATTAAGATTTTTTCCAGACCAGCTTTAGAAGTGCTAACATTGCCACAATTTGTGATATGATGAGCTGTTCAACTAACAGCAATTTGGCAGTGCCACAGAGTTACAGTGATAAGACCAAATATGACTAATTAGTAATATGAATTACTATAATCTGCATATTTGGGCAGTTTCATATCGGAGACCATGATGCCAAAAAGAAATAATAACAAAAAATATTATCTTTCAATATCTACCTATTACAGTACTAGACGAGTGCTCTATTTAGAGGAATGGGGTAGGGGTAATTTCTATTTTCCAGACGTACTGAAGAGATTCAGAAAATCTCATAGCTGTAATCCTGCTTTCTGCCTAAAGGATTACTTCAGGGGTGAAGCAAGTTGATCTTATATGAAAGATAATTTATGTTTGTTGTTTGTTTGATGAGGGCTTAACGGCACCACAACAGCAAGGGTCAAATTGTGCCTGAGAGGTTAGGTCATTCCCAAGGTAGGAAGGAGAGTAAACAGGGGGAGATTAAGAGAAACACGAGAACTAAAAGCCAGAAAACTGGGATTGAGAGAGGTGTATGGGTGGAAAAATAATGTAGAGAGAGAGGGGGTAGGGAAAGATGATATAAATGGAAACAAAATGGTGAAGAAGCTATCTTATTCTGTTAAGGAGATATTCAAGTTTAAAAGCTTTGCCTTATCTGTGTAGAAATTACTGGTGTGGTGAGTCTACTATGGAAGGTTGGCATCCTCATCCTCATCTTGATAATTGTAAAGAAAAGACATTTATTTGATTCATTAGCTCAGCATCCCTATTAAGAGATTTTGAGCTTATGCAAAGCTAGCCACAAAATCCTGATTTTCGGTCGGATTTCGCTCGCCGCATTCCGAATGAATTTAGCGTACATAGTAACATTGGATCAGGAAATACCATTAAATATCTCTGATGGAAAGATAACTCTGCTTTCATTGGTTTGAGCCTTAACATATAGTCTGACATATGCGATAATTGGGCTTAATATTTCGTTTGGGATCTGTCCCACAGTATAGCCAAATTGGAGTATACCACTTGTAACTGATAGCTCGTTTGGGCTATAACTTGCATTTAAAAACTACAGCTCTTATACTAAATCAAATAGCCTGAATGCCCAATTGGCACATGGGCCGCACTTAAATATTCGTTTGAAACGACATTAATTACTGTAATTATTTGAAAATTTGACCTTCGTAACAAAATTGGTTGAGCGGTTGGCAGTTGACCAGATTGTTTCCCACTGCTCACAACATGCTCCCCTTCCAGATTGTTAGTCTGCTTACAAAAAAAACTACTCCACAGAGACAGCCTTGATGAAAATTCACAGCAATATGATGTTAAATATGGACACACAATGATGCACCCTCTTGTTATTTTGGGAGTGAGTGCAGCATTTGATACCAGAAACCACAGCACTCTCCTCAACACACTTCACTCATAGTTTGGAATTGCTGGTGACATCCAACAATGGCTCATATCCTATCTTTTTATTTTTGTTAAAGGTGCTAGATCCAAAAACTTTCCGTTGGACTGTGGCGTACCTCAAAGCAGCTGCTTGGGTCCCATATCATTCTTGTGTTATGTTTCTCAAACTTCAGTATTGTGTCAAAGCATATCCCACAAGCCCATAGCTACTGTATGCTGATGATACTCAGCTTTACTGCTCATTCACTGCCTGCTCTATCTCACAGAAAAAGGCAGTCGGGGCAATGCAATCTCTTATTGCTAAAATAAGGTCTTGCTTGGATGGTCAAGAATAATCTCATTATCAATGACTCCAAGACTGAATTTCTTCTAATTGGCACTGTCAGCAATTAGCTAAAGCTGGAGTCCAATCCATCAAACTTGGTGATGCCGAAATAAAACCATCTGTTAGTGTAAAAATTGGGGTGTTTATTTGGACAATCACATGTCTATGAATATTAATATTGGGAAAGTTTGTTCCAAAGCTTATCACGGTCTTTATAGCATTCGTCAAATTGCCAAATATTTCAATGTAG
Organism: Chiridota heheva; assembly: GCA_020152595.1. NCBI lineage: Eukaryota > Metazoa > Echinodermata > Holothuroidea > Apodida > Chiridotidae > Chiridota > Chiridota heheva. The sequence goes on along the minus strand of JAIGNY010003987.1, from coordinate 236,346 downwards.
ATTCTATGAAAATCCTTATTAATGCTTTTGTTATAAGTCACATTGATTAGTGTAATTAACTTCTTGTTGGACTATCTGATTAGCAACTTTACAGAATTCAAAGAATATTTAATGGTGCTGCTCGGTTGAAATTCAGACTACCAAAATTTTCTCACATTAATGCTGTTTTGAAGTCCCTTCACTGGTTACCAGTCAAACAAAGAATTAATTATAAAATCATTTTACAAGTATTCAAGTGCATTAAAGGCCTTGCTACAAATTATTTTTGTGGAATGGTAATTGTAAAACCATCCCGCTATGACTTTCGTTTTAAGTTCCTATTTTGTCCTCATATTAAGCATAAAACTTTTGGCGAAAGCACCTTTGCTTATAAAGGTCCTTGGTAGTGGAATTCACTCCCAACTGAACTCAAATGTATTGATAATGTATCCCTGACCTCCTTTAAAACTAAGCTTAAAACCTTTTTTGTTTAAAAAGAAATTAATCTAATGTGCAGCTTGATCCATTGTATTTCTATTTATGTTGTCATTTCTGTATTCTAATTTTTGTTTTTGTATCTAATTTCCTTGTATGTAAAGCGCTTTTGAATGTTTTTACAAAATTAGCGCTATATAAATTTATATATTATTATCATTAAAATTCGGCCCTCTAACTTTGGTAAAATAATTTTTGATAATGCAATCCACCAATCAGCTTCTCTGGCTACAGTCTGCAAATCTAGCATACATATTGTCGCGAAAGTCAATGTGTTGTAAACATTTCAACCCTTTTTCGAGGAGTGAATTCTCGCCATATTTTGTGCTCTTCCTGGTTTGATTATTTCTAGTGATCAAAGAATAACATATCCCAATTTTTATGATCTAATTGGACTTTACAACAAGTCAGCGGGCCACCTCGAATCGTAAGTGTGTGACATTGTGTACATGTAATCTACACCAATAGCACGTAATTATAGCAGTTGCCTGAAGAGTGCAGTAAATATTACACTGGGACTCGGATAATTTTAGGTTTTATATCTTGTGCCACTTTCATTACAAAGACAGACACTTTTTGTTGGTATTTTACAATGGCGGGAAGTCCACAGCTTACGATTTTGAACCAGTTCAAAGGAGGAGTACAAGATAGTTCTGGCAGTGTCAATTGGTTAAGACTTTCTAATGTGGACTGGTGTGACTTGGTCAACTTCGCAGTGCTTGTGTTTTAAGCCTCACGTTTCCCTTAACTGCCTCGCCAGTGGGTGAACGTAAAAACCTAAAGACAAAAGTGGAGCCCATAGGAGGTTGTTTTCAATAACTAACGTTAGGTGTGACTAACTTAGGTGTGACTGGGGGAGATTTTAAGATAAT